>JAQBSW010000825.1:97500-167068 GCA_029291075.1 Eudiplozoon nipponicum | reverse complement strand
CAATCGCCGCCATTTGCGTTGGCCTGTTTTCGCTTTGCTTTATCTGTTATGAAATGATCCAATTGATCCTCATTTCTTAGTACGCTTAGAGTTTGTGTTCTTCTGCTTAAATCTGCTATTGCGAGCATTATACTCTGTATGAGTGATTAGAGGTCTGATGATGATTCCCAAATATAGACATCGAAACGTCGTCAGTCAACAAGGATTAGATTGTTCCTCATTTCTATTGGCTAACATAAACGATGTTGAAGCTTTTCTATGAAAGGAATGAATCCGCACAGTGCAACTAATAAGAAAATCTCAATGCGTACCTGGAAATGAGGATTAATAGGATCGTTACGAATGTTGTCTTGCAAAGCGTCAACCCGCGAACGCAAATCGCAGATATGCATTATCTGAAGCACGCACAGCGCAGAAATTTAAAAGATATTCATGATGACGCCGATTACCGTATATCATAACCTGATTAAATAAAAGTGTCAAGTCCAGAAAAGACTCTCATACCAAACATCTGCAAAATGTCCTGTCACACCTATCAGATCACGGACTCAGTCTCAATTGCTAATACACACAAATTGCAACTCCATTCACAGATTTCCTAGTACATCGTACTAAAACTTAAAGTATACAATTATATCAATCACGCCGAATTTCATTTATTCTTTTGGTTCTACTTGAACCTAATACCCAGCTTTCCATATACATTTATTGCGTTTTGATCGTCTCTAGTCAGATTGGCGTCGTAATTTGATGATGCTCATTGAAAGTGGAGACGCGTCAGTACGTGAATCAGACGGTAATTTTGCTGTACAAAAGGGTTAGCATTTATTTTAAGCTGCGAAACTTAATATGAAGAAAACACTGACTGGCTTTTCTTTATCAGTGCAAAAGTCGCTAGATTGTAATTAATTTACTTAGAAATAAATTCCGCTAATAGTATAACCGACTTGTTTCTCTAGAACTTTGTGGACCCTGCAGATAAACCATTTCCAGTAGCCATGACTACTGTTGTCCGGCATGGTTGACTACTTGTCAATAGGTGGACATGCCCTTCTGTACACTTTGAAAGGATAATACTTATACCACAAACTGAATGTAGAAAATTTATCATTGTCACTCACACTTGTGCCACAAACGTTGACGCCAAATTTAGTTGTGTGCCTCTAGTGCCAACCGGCAAGTGCGTTGCTCCGATGGAACTGGAGACTATGATCGGTTTCATGACCTTCTATCGTGTTTTTGCAAATGGCCCTACAAAATGGACATCTTTCCCAGCATCTCTGTTGCAGTTCTGTCAGTATATTAGTTGCAGCCGAGATTATTTTCTCAGTTTCCTGCGGTGAATTTATGAACTCATGTTCTTTAGGCAACACTTTAATTTTCAATTCTAGACACATGTAAAGGTACTGTGGATCATCAACAATCGCTTGATTGTTAAAAGAAACAAAATCTCGTTCCCGGTATTAAAATAAATTGAGCAGCAAACTTACGGAGATCGGCGATGTGGATGATGCTCCTTTATTGCATGCATTTTAAATGCAATGCTGAATTGAGTAACTAGCCTAGCCTGACTTTTTGTCAGAATGCGATGCAGGTTTAACTAACTTGAAAGAATTTTTGTAACCTGGCTCCTGATAATCTGCTTAAAGTATAGTTTGGGTTTTGTATATATATATCTGGTAGGCCTCAAAATTCTCGTTGTGAAAAAACTGGATAAGTATGTTCTTTTCGAGATCAGAGCGATTTCCTGAAAACGCAGGCCCTATACATTACATTTCATTTGCAACAGCAATACTCACTGACGTTATAACAGCTTCGAAGAACTCGTGTTTTATAGTTTGAACAAAAAAGTCTACAAAAGTTTGAACCGCAGAGGCACGGTTTGCCGACAATTTAAAAAAATATGCATCGTATTTTTGTTTAAGAATATCCCATGGATTGTTTGATTCTAGAAATGTTGTAACGTATTCGAAGAAGCGAGACAGAGAATGGAACAACGTCATCTTTTTTACCTGATTTTTGGATTGCGTACCGAAATGTTTGAATCCACTGTCATCATGATTTTTCCAAATATTTCGACCTCCGGGTATGGAGATCTTTTTCAATGGCAAACACATCACCCACTAAGTTGACAATCAATATGTGGAAATATTAGTTTAAACTGCCCCATTTATACTTGTTGTTAGATCTCTTAAGCATAACGTTTTTTTTTAAATGCTAGGAAAGTGTATGTTAAATTGGTTTGTGTATATGTCTGCATGTATACACTCTTCACAATGAGATCTAACAACAAGTATAAATAGGGCAGTTTAAACTAATATTTCCACTTGACATATTGATTGTCAACTTAGTGGGTGATGTGTTTGCCATTGAAAAAGATCTCCATACCCAGAGGTCGAAATATTTGGAAAAATCATGATGACAGTGGATTCAAACATTTCGGTACGCAATCCGAAAATCAGGTAAATAATTTATTCCCTGTCGCGCAACATGTTTCTTTTCAAACGTCATCTTTTGTCAGCATTCTTGATTTGGTGGTTTTATTATGGTTTTCGACTGCAATATGGATTATTTGTAGTACCTCAGCTATTAGGTTTTCAGTGAGTCTTGTATTTTGCAACTTCAAATTTTTAACGTATTTTTTCACGTTATTTCTTATCTTATCCTGCACTATTTGAAAGAAATAAGCAAAATTGTCAAAAATTCGCATTGTTAATGTATTTAAAAGTGCAATGTAGCTCTTCTGAGGATTAATGACCAGTTCGTTTATATTACTGTAATCTTAAAAGTGAGTTAACAAGCATTTCTGAATCTGATGGAGAATATTGAGCTTCGGCATTGATGGCAAGGCAATGATATATTTGGCTTTTGTTATATTCCAAATCTCGTTAAACGTTTCTTTTGTCTGTTTAGATTTTAGTTGATTATTTTGCAACGATCGGCCCTCTTCTCTATATATCCTCTCTATCTCAATTAAGAAAGGAATATTTTTATTCTTAATTTCACCGTTTTGTTGAAAAACCCGTAGAGAGTATGAAGCCTTATCCATAGTCGACTGAACTATATTTTGGTGCAAGTTTTGTATTTTATTTTTACTGTTGGCCTTCAAATTAATGAGTATTTCATCGTGTTTCCCTTTTGTAAAGTACTCTTGCATTTTAGCCTTGACAGTTAAGAAGATTGGCACATGCTTGTTAAGGATAGTTGTGTAAATATCACTATGAATTTGTCCACTGTTTATTTGATATATTAACTCCCGTTGCAATTCTAAAGCGGCCTTTTGTAGAGTCCACTTCAATTGTTCAAAGTTTTTTTCCATGTTTGTATAGACAATTATTTCAGGAGTGTTTCGGAAACTAAAAACAAAATTTTCTTGCAGTAGGGCAAACCAAAGATCAGACAAATGAATGACAATTTTCGTGATTGATGACTTTAAGAATTTGTTTTTCTCGTTTTTATCGATAACTACCTTGATTTTCAGCTAGGAATAACGTGGCTATCTGTGATATTGAGATGTGCCATCGGGGGGTCACCGACAAACAAATTTCTGAAATAGTACACATTCATGTCCACGTCAAAGTGGATAACATCACTAATCTATTGACACCAGTTATGTTCTCCTTCTGTTCAGCCAACTTTCTCACGATGTTCAATGTTTCAATGAATCGGTGTCTGCCCTCAAAGTTAGATATATGGGCCGAGCACTACACTATATTTTGGGGTACGAATATGATACATGGTTTTAGTTTTACCTTTTTATACCTTAAATTCCAGACACCATGCATTTCGGAGGCATTCTCACCCATTGTATTAATGATGGATAAATCGCTGTGGCCAAAAGCCAGTGTGGACAATTGGTTGTCTCCTACTGTATACTTGGATATTGAGTCAACGATAATTTCTGGAGAACGAAGTCCCACTTTGTGAATTACTAAAATTTAATCGAAGCTAATTCCATCACAAACGCCAGAATCCACGGGCAAAATTTGAATGTGCACACCAGATATGCATCTACAGATATTTTAATGGAGAAACTAATTTATATAGGATATGAGTATTAATGTGTATTTGGTTGAGAGCCGATTTCGTTAGTGTAGACTCCGTATTCGGTCTCGTCAAATGGATAATAATACTGTATATTTTTTCAACAGTTTTGTTAACCTCTCTCTCGATCTATAACCGATTGAAAGCTGGATGGGATTAGGTGAACTGGGGGCATGTGAGGATGACTGCAATATTGAAATCAAAATATTGTTGATCTTTCTAGGCGTCCGGAATTGAAATTGAAATATAGACATCATTGATAGGCATGTATGTCAATCCATTAGCTGTGCTTATAGTGATTCAATAAAAATGCCACTTTAGTAAAATACACATGTTTATAGGTGGTTGTGTGCACGGAGGGGGACAAAGATAAGTTTTTGTATACATTTGAGTATTAGAGACTAGGTATGAAGACCGATAATTAGAAAGACAATTAGAAAAATACATTTGGAATTAAAATAAATATAAATATATCTGTCTTGAAGGAGGATACCACATTTGCCTCAAGTTGTGTTTTATTCCTGTGCGTATTGTGTCAACCCTGAAGATGAGACTGGAAATTCGGTCTCGAAAATTTGGTGAAAGAACAATGGAAAATCTTGTTCCTACGTCATTTTCAGACAATCAGCTAATGGAATTCTTAAAAATGAACGGACAAGTGAGAACCCATCAATTGAGTCCAAAAATTACATCACCTGAAAATGATGAAAATTTAAGATTTTACCGACCAAAGAGTGCTATCAATTGTCCCGCACAAGAAAAATGCGGTCAAATCCATAACAATATGGTACCAACATGATGGATATTATTGTATGCTGTAGTTCATCTTTATTGAGTATTATATCTATTTCTCTACACCTGTTACTCAAGTAAATCCATACACTCTCGACTTGATCGAAATTAGTTATCACATTTCGCGCTAAGCATGCAAATTTTATTCAAAATATAGCAATTAAATACTGTTTGTCGCCGAGAATTATTACACATGCAAGTATGTATTAGGTGTTGCGAACCTAGCAACAAATTAGTTCAGTTTTGACTAGAAGGATAAACCATAGTCAGTATGAATGAAAAGTGTAATCTCATGCACATT
Source organism: Eudiplozoon nipponicum (assembly GCA_029291075.1). NCBI lineage: Eukaryota > Metazoa > Platyhelminthes > Monogenea > Mazocraeidea > Diplozoidae > Eudiplozoon > Eudiplozoon nipponicum. Next base: position 161,931 of record JAQBSW010000825.1, on the reverse strand, counting down.
CGTTTCGTGCTAACTGGCGACTGATCAGTAGGAGCCGGTATTATGCCCTTTAACTACTATATATTTGGGTGAGGAATGTCGGATAGTAGGACGGTACAATCTCCTAGTTGAATGTGTAAACCTGCAGTAGTGAAGCTAATATTATATAGAATCTCGTCTATGCGACTTCAACGCTGTCACTTTATATAACATATATTGCGAGTCTGTAAATTGTACTAACACTATGGAAATTGTGCTAGTAACCGATACCAAAAATATAGAACCGAAAAGGTACATGTTACTATCATTATCGTTTCCGAGTCGGTACATTGTACCCACATGATGCATGTCATTATATGCTATAGTTCACCGAAATGGAGAATTGCAACAATTTCTGAACGACTGTTACTCCATTAAATGCATACACTCTGGCCTTGATCGAAGAGTTATCACATTTCGCTGTAAGCATGACATCATTCTATACATTTTATAATAGTTATGCTGTACAAGTAGCCACCTAGGAGAGGAAACAAGAAGCTGCTCAGTTCTACTAATCCACACTCATTAAAAACCTTAATTGTCAAGGTCTATCATCCGTCAGTTATTCCTCAAAGAAAGATAAAGTCATTAAAAGAGGCCACAAAGATGATGAAAAAATATTTCAGTACTTTACAAGGAAACGTCTGAAAAACGTATGGCAGTATAAAAGATACTAATTACCAATCCACAAAAGACAGATTTGAATTGGCTTGGAAATGTAATTATCTGATTTAAAGCATAATGCACATACAAAGCCTTTAATATATGTTAGTAAATCGTGAGATTTAAATCACTCTACTTTCATTTTGTATTACGGTACAATGTGGTAAAAAACTTTGAGTTCGCAGTACACATAACTTAGAAGCCTTCTCAATCATAATAAAATGCCAGAATTTCTCCTTCTATGAATCCAATAAAAGTTCAATAATAAAAATGAGCAGAATTCTAAAATTGTTCCAATTTGTGTGAGAAATCTTAAAATTTGAATACAATGTGTTATGATTAAAGTAATGAATCATGTAAAAAATTCCACACTAGGATTTATGATGATTCACTACTAAAATCTTATCTTCGAATCATTTGCGAGGTGCAGAGTAGTGCAGTAGATACTACATAATTAATAAAATGAGTCCCTTACAATAAATATACATCTACTAAACGAAATTGTAGCCTGATAGTTTGTGGGAAAAATAAATAAATAAATATATATATATATATATATATATATATATTCTGGTTAAGTTCAATGGTGGATAACCGCATCGGATTCGGTAATATTTTGTAATCGAAATTACATTTAAAATATTATACGCCATACCTGCTGACAGTTTCAAAACAGTTTTATTAGGCATGAGAAGTCAGATATGCGTCTCACAGCCCTTGTGGTTAACATTGCATTGTTATTGTCTGAAGATGTTGGCTGCACAATTTCTATGAAGTCATGAACATAAAATGTTGAAGATTTCTCCACACACACACACACATATATATATATATATATATATATATATATGTCTTTAAATCTGAAACTTTAAATTTAAAAATTCGTTGACGGCGCGATTTTGGATACAAATTAGTTAAAACAAGCATGCTGGATTGAAATAAACACCAATCTCAGTCTATGCAACTAGGCGCACTAAACAAAAAGGCAGTCGGCAGGCACGCATACTTTCGCACTTCGACCTTCCATGTTTATCGTCAGAGCACGACAACAAGTAAACTTCAACAAAAACCGTAATGCACGTGTATGCCATGTGATGTGATGTACCTAACTGGTAATCTCGGACAGTTAAATTCTATACAGATACGCGCGTACAATATTTATTATTTCACCTCACGTTTATAAGTTATTCAATTAATCCTTATTTGAGGGTGTGGGCCGTGCTAACATTTATTTAATTCAAGTGTGCGAGTTTGAGCTAAACACCAATCTTATTGTTTGTAACTATTCGCACAACTTCGAAAAATTTCAGTCATTTACATGTACTGATGAGAGGTTTCCCTCGATTTTCAGAACTAGAACACTACGAAAAATTGACCAACCTGGTTTAATTGCTCGAATTACTTTACGAAATTTGCCTAAGTTTCATAAAATGACCAGAAATGATAGATTCCCTTCTTTCAGTCCCATATTATCTATGGTGAACTCTCCGCACCACCGGGCAGCCAGATTATTATGCCGGATTATAAAACCTATGATTAAAGGAAGAATGGAACACGTGGTACAATATAGCTTTCAATTTGTGGGAAAAAATCGCGATTTGAATTTAAAAGAGACGAAAATGCTGTTCCTCGATGTAAAATCGATCTTTACTAGTATTCCACTAAATAAAACTGTAAATGTCCAGTGTAAATATATGCGATCATAAGAACCGGAAACACTGGCAGAAGTGGACGAAATAAGGGAATTATATTTATTATATACATCCAACGTACAATTTTTATTCCAAGGAGTCTTTTACAGACAATTTGACCGCATAGTTATTGGTGCTTTTCTTGGGTCAGTCTTGGCAAACATATATATGCATCATTTATAAACATGATATTTTATTCGACTGGCCACGAATCATATAACCCAACAACAATTTACCAGCATCCACGCAAGACTAAACACCTCGATCAGACTCAAATTTTTGCGTGCGCGCACACACACATAAGCACAAGTATATGCACACATTTTTCTTAAGAGTAAAATCTTGCTAAAATATAAGTTATGTAATCAATGAATATGTAAAAATAAAACCATCTGAACGAAATATTGCCTATTCAAAATTTATATGATGAGCGTTCAAATGCAGTGGGTATGAAAAACATTATACTGAAATTTATGCATGGAAAGCATTGACGACGATAAAACTGCAGTTGCTGAAACCAACGAATGGATAAATTTTCAAAATCCTGTCGTGAAAAAATGATATTTAAAAATGTATCCACCAGTTAATATTGAGCCTGGCATGAAGCATTTTCAAGTATCCGTTTTTGTACACCTTTTAAGAATATTTCGCTTAAATGAGCTTTATATTTAGGCCGAACAATTCATCACTATTATGTAAATCTATTTTCCTGACATTGAATAAAAACATTGACAGCGGAATCATATATTAAAGCTCAACATGTCACACGATATTGGGTTTAGAGTATAAAATTCAATATATACGTGAAAAAAAACCTGAGAAATATCTTGTAAAAATATGCGTTAAGGTGTGTTTACGTATGCGTGTTTGCATAACTCTTATGTAAATGTTCATTTGCCATGAATTCTATGAAAATTGCGTCAAAATATATGAAGTGATAAATCGGTTCTGCAAATCAGTATAGAAAGGCCTTCTTTAAGAATAAATCAATAAACTGCAGTATCTGAAATTAGTTTGTTATCTATGTGCATTTAAATTTTGCATAATTTTGACGCAATGTTGTTGCACAACTGCGAAACATTAAATGCTATTTTCATGCATAATATAGAATGTAATGAAAAAAAATACTGTTTACGAGGCTATAATATTGTAGACAGCATGCAATCGCTGGGTTTGAAGCTGTTCTTCCGATGCCTAAACGACTAACGACAGGAAGGCTGAAAACTTGTCGTCTCCTATTTCACTATTAGTATGAAGTGGATAAATTCCAAACAACTTTAATGCTTTCACTATAAATTTCGCCGATTTTGTATACAAATTTCCATTGGGCAGGTTTTGCTGTTCTTTTCCAAATGCCATCTGTTAGCAAAATTTAAAGATTCATTTTTATGTCTGAAAATCATTTTAATTGCCAAAATGAGCTTTCTATATGCAGATCAAATTTTTATTAATTGTTAGATGATTTGTTTTATAAAGCATGTGATCTAAATTATGAAGATTGATATCCCAGACATGAAAACTAACGAAATTTGCATTTTTCCAATCATTCGCATAGCGTCGGAAAATTTAACAATTTGTTTGAACAAGAATTTTGCAGCCAAAATTCCAATCGGGTTCAAGGTGAAATTTGTATCTCGAATTTTCATAGAATTATATTGAAATGGCGGAACAATGCCAGGAAGTCGATGTGCCAGCGCGTACAGCTAATTGCTGATGAATGGTGAAATGCGTCGATCAATGCAATTGACTGAATCAGTTTAAGAGACTGAAAAAAGCTCAAAACCGGATTAATCAAAACTTTTTGCCGTTTCCTTTTTTCAAATATTAGTCAGACGGTAGTGCTTTGTTGGTTTCTACTTTATACTCGTCAGTTGCGTCCTTATCACTCCTAGTTTCAAATAAATGTATTTGAACAATAAATGGTAGACGGCGTTTCGGTGCAAGTTTCTAACAGAATGTTTGATCAATAAATATTGGACAGTTGGTCGCTATCATATTTTAAGAACGTATCTTATCAATAAAAGGAAAATTGTGGTTGATTTGATCAATTGATTTAGGTAGGTTTGAAGGTATAAAATTCAAATAAATCCGATAAATAGAGCACAGTTGATCAGTGCTGACTCCTAACGGTGTACTTGATCATTGTATGATGTTAAGTTGGTCGGTAAAATTACCAAACAACGTATTTGTACCATAAATTTTAGCAATCTATTTGATCAATAAACTATGGACAATTAGTCAGTACAAATTCCTAACAATATTTTGATCAATAAATGGTAAACAATTGGTCAAATCAATCTATTAAATATGTATTTGAACGACAATTTGTGGACAGCTGTGTGGTATAATCTTCTAAATAGATTTTTGATAAAAAATGTTCGCAGTTGGACGGCTCAATGTCCTAACAACAAATTTGATCAATTAATTTTGGACAGTATGTCAGTAAACTCTTCGAACAAACTTTATGATCAATAAATATTGGATAGTTAGACGGAACAACCTCCTAACAATGAGTTTGATCAATAAATGTACCTGACCAATAAATGGTAGATAGTCGGTCGGTACATTCATCTTACAATGTTTTTGATTAATATATTGTGGAAAAATGGACTGTACAATCTTGTAGCAATATATTTCATCAATAAATGATTGACAGTTGGTCGGTTCAAACTTCTACAAATATATTTGATCAAGAAATGAAGTACAGTTCGACGTTACTACCACCTAACAATATATTTGATAATTCTATGTTGGAAAGTTGGTAGGAACTATCTCCTAACAAAGTATTGCACTAATTGATATCGAACAGCTGGAACTTAAAATCAACTATCAATGTATTGGAAGAAAGAATTTTTACCAGACTATTTAATTAACAAATAAAGCAATAAGATGGTACAATCAATTAAGGAAATATTTGATCAAAAAACGGTAGAGATTTGGCTGGTACAAATTCCTATCTGTTTATTTAATCAATAAGTGGTTGATAGTTTGTCCTTACATACTTCTTGTAATGTATTTAATCAATAAATGGTGGACAGTTGGACGATACAAGATCCTAACAATTTATTTGATGAAAATATATGAGACAATGGAATGGTACAATTCTCCAGCAGAGTAATTGAACAATAACTAAACATTCATTCAGTAGCCCGGATTCGTCCTTATTGGTTTCTCATAGCGTATTGTCCAGAAATTGCCGCGGACTTTGCTCGTAATGAACATTTATATAATTAAACGAACATTGGTTGCGCAGTCGTTTAATTACAGAAATGTTTATTTCCATGTTATGTGGTGTTGGTTTAATTATGACGGATTGGGCAAGGTAAGCTGGAAATTTGTTTCTACAAGGATGTCATATGAGCTCTAAACACTGAGCCACCCTGCCGCACTACGTTAGTTAGTATATAACTGAAATTTGTGTGTAGTGTAGTGTGCGGAAGGATAGCTTAGTGGTTAGAGCACCAGATTACGAAGCAGACGTGCCCAGGTTCGAGTTCTGTTCACGACTAATTCTAAGCAGTACATGATGAGGTCCCAATTAGGATGAAATCGGTCTACTGGATGAATTTCCTTTCCTACACTATACAATTCCTAGTTTATACTTGCATACGTAAGTAATTAATGGGTCAGATGCTTATATCAAGACCGCAGCCTTGATTATAATTATTGTTATCACCGCCCGCGCAACCAATATTCGTTTAATAATAAAAATGTGGACAAGTGGACGGTACAGTCTCTTAGCAATTTATTTGATCAATTAATGGTGGATATTTGTTTTGAATAATCCACTAAAATGTATTTAATAAACAAATGGTAGGCGGTGCAATCTCTTAGCAAAACATTTGGTAATTGAATGGTAGTCAGCTGATCAACACAATCTCCTAACAAATAATTTAATCAATAAAATGTTGGCAGATGGTCAGTTTAATCTTCTAGCAATGTATTTTATTAAATAATTGTGGACAGTTGGTCGGTACAAACTCCTAAACATCTACTTAATCTATAAATTTTGAACGGTTGGAAAACATAATCTCCTATCAGTGTAGTTGTGCAATAACTTGTAAGCAGTGTTTCTGTAAAAAATATTAAATACGTGTTTGATCCTCAAATGATGGAAAGTTGGAATGCACCATCAACTTAAAATGTTTTTCAATAATAAATGATGGACAGCTGATAAATTAACTGTAAACAGTTGGACGGTACAATCTCCTAACAATATATATAATCAACAAATGATAGATAGTTGGTCGGTTTAACCTACAAATGGAATACAGTTTGACGTTACTATCTCCTAAAAATATATTTGATGAATATATGTTGGTAAGTTGGTACAACCAGTCTACTAAAATGCGTTTGATCAAAAAATTTTGGACAGTAGGTCGATAAAATCTCCCAAAACTGTGTTTTATTAATAAATCTTAAACAGTTGGAACGTAAAATCAAATAATTTTCATCGCTAAATGTTGGACAATTGAGTACTAGAATCCTTTAACAGTCTATTTAATTAACACATGGGGCAATTGGACGGTGCAATCTCTTAGCGAATGTTTGATCAATAAACAGTAGACTGTTGGCTGCTCCAATCTCCTAACAAAGTATTTGATCAAAAAATGGTGCATGGTTTGTCCTTACAAACTACTAGTAATTTATATAATCAATTAATTTTGGACACTCGGACGGTAAAAACTCCCGACAATGCATATGATCAACAAACATTCGACACTAGAACGGTAAAACCATCCAGCAATATAATTGAACAATAAAAAACACACATTCAGAAGAGCCGTTTCGTCCGCGTTGGTTTCTCATCGCGTATTGTGCAGAATTTTTCGCCCACAGGGCTCCTAATGAACATTTTTAAAATTAAACAAATTTTGGTTGCGCAGGCGTATAATTATATAAATGTTCACTTCAAAACGACTTCCCCATGTAATTTGGTATCAGTTCAATTATGACAGATTGGCGAAAATTAATTGAAAATTTGATTCTAAAAGGATGTCAAATGTGCTCCAAATAAAGTAAAGGATAACCGAGAAACATTGTATAGTATATAATTGGAAATTGTGTTTAGTATGCGGTGGGGTAGCTCAGAAGATAGAGCATAGATTGGAGAAAGGTAGTTGGAAATTTGGTTCTAAAAGGATACCATATGTGCACCAAATAAAGTAAAGGATAACCGAGAAACATTGTATAGTATATAATTGGAAATTGTGTTTAGTATGCGGTGGGGTGGCTCAGAAGATAGAGCATAGATTGGAGAAGGTAGTTGGAAATTTGGTTCTAAAAGGATGTCATATGTGCACCAAATAAAGTAAAGGATAACCGAGAAACATTGTATAGTATATAATTGGAAATTGTGTTTAGTATGCGGTGGGGTGGCTCAGAAGATAGAGCATAGATTGGAGAAAGGCTAGTTGGAAATTTGGTTCTAAAAGGATGTCATATGTGCACCAAATAAAGTAAAGGATAACCGAGAAACATTGTATAGTATATAATTGGAAATTGTGTTTAGTATGCGGTGGGGTGGCTCAGAAGATAGAGCATAGATTGGAGAAGGCTAGTTGGAAATTTGGTTCTAAAAGGATGTCATATGTGCACCAAATAAAGTAAAGGATAACCGAGAAACATTGTATAGTATATAATTGGAAATTGTGTTTAGTATGCGGTGGGGTGGCTCAGAAGATAGAGCATAGATTGGAGAAGGCTAGTTGGAAATTTGGTTCTAAATGGTTGTCATATGTGCACCAAATAAAGTAAAGGATAACCGAGAAACATTGTATAGTATATAATAGGAAATTGTATTTAGTATTCGGTGGGGTGGCTCAGAAGATAGAGCATAGATTGGAGAAGACTAGTTGGAAATTTGGTTCTAAAAGGGTGTCATATTTGCACCAAATAAAGTAAAGGATAACCGAGAAAGATTGTGTAGTATATAATTGGAAATTGTGTTTAGTATGCGGTTTGTTGGCTCAGAAGATAGAGCATAGATTGGAGAAGGCTAGTTGGAAATTTGGTTCTAAAAGGATGTCATATGTGCACCAAATAAAGTAAAGAATAACCGAGAAAAATTGTATTGTATATAATTGGAAATTGTATTTAGTGTGCGGTGATGTGGCTCAATAGACAGAGCACAGATTGGAGAAGGTTAGTTGTAAATTTGGTTCTAGAAGGATGTCATATGTGCACTAAATAAAGTAAAGGATAACCGAGAAACATTGTATAGTATATAATTGGAAAATGTGTTTAGTATGCGGTGGGGTGGCTCAGAAGTTAGAGCATAGATTGGAGAAGGCTAGTTGTAAATTTGGTTTTAAATGGATGTCATATGTGCACCAAATAAAGTAAAGGATAACCGAGAAACATTGTATAGTATATAATTGGAAATTGTGTTTAGTATGCGGTGGGGTGGCTCAGAAGATAGAGCATAGATTGGAGAAGGCTAGTTGGAAATTTGGTTCTAAAAGGATGTCATATGTGCACCAAATAAAGTAAAGGATAACCGAGAAACATTGTATAGTATATAATTGGAAATTGTGTTTAGTATGCGGTGGGGTGGCTCAGAAGATAGAGCATAGATTGGAGAAGGCTAGTTGGAAATTTGGTTCTAAAAGGATGTCATATGTGCACCAAATAAAGTAAAGGATAACCGAGAAACATTGTATAGTATATAATTGGAAATTGTGTTTAGTATGCGGTGGGGTGGCTCAGAAGATAGAGCATAGATTGGAGAAGGCTAGTTGGAAATTTGGTTCTAAAAGGATGTCATATGTGCACCAAATAAAGTAAAGGATAACCGAGAAACATTGTATAGTATATAATTGGAAATTGTGTTTAGTATGCGGTGGGGTGGCTCAGAAGATAGAGCATAGATTGGAGAAGGCTAGTTGGAAATTTGGTTCTAAAAGGATGTCATATGTGCACCAAATAAAGTAAAGGATAACCGAGAAACATTGTATAGTATATAATTGGAAATTGTGTTTAGTATGCGGTGGGGTGGCTCAGAAGATAGAGCATAGATTGGAGAAGGTTAGTTGGAAATTTGGTTCTAAAAGGATGTCATATGTGCACCAAATAAAGTAAAGGATAACCGAGAAACATTGTATAGTATATAATTGGAAATTGTGTTTAGTATGCGGTGGGGTGGCTCAGAAGATAGAGCATAGATTGGAGAAGGCTAGTTGGAAATTTGGTTCTAAAAGGATGTCATATGTGCACCAAATAAAGTAAAGGATAACCGAGAAACATTGTATAGTATATAATTGGAAATTGTGTTTAGTATGCGGTGGGGTGGCTCAGAAGATAGAGCATAGATTGGAGAAGGCTAGTTGGAAATTTGGTTCTAAAAGGATGTCATATGTGCACCAAATAAAGTAAAGGATAACCGAGAAACATTGTATAGTATATAATTGGAAAATGTCTTTAGTATGCGGTAGGGTGGCTCAGAAGATAGAGCATAGAATGGAGAAGGTTAGTTGGAAATTTGGTTCTAAAAGGATGTCATATTTGCACCAAATAAATTAAAGAATAACCGAGAAAAATTGTATTGTATATAATTGGAAATTGTATTCAGTGTGCGGTGATGTGGCTCAATAGATAGAGCACAGATTGGAGAAGGTTAGTTGGAAATTTGATTCTAATGGGATGTCATATGTGCTCCAAATTAAGGAAAGGCTAACCGAGAATCCTTATGTAGTATAAAATTGGAAATTGTGTTCATTGTGCGGTGGTGTGGCTCAATAGGTAGAGCACAGAATAGAGAATGATTTTTGGAAATTGGATTCTAAATGTATATCATATATCTACCTAATAAAGTAAAGGATAACCGAGAAATATTGTATTGTCTACAATTGGAAATTGTGTTTGGTCTGCGGTGGGATAGCTCAGTAGATACAGCACAATTTGGAAAAAGTTAGTTGGAAATTTGATTTTAAAAGAATGTCATATGTGCACCAAATAAAGTAAAGAATAACCAAGAAAAATTGTATTGTATATAATTGAAAATTGTGTTCATTGTGCGGTGGTGTGGCTCAATATGCAGAGCACAGATTGGAGAAGGTTATTTAGAAATTTGTGCACCGAATAACGTAAAGAATAACCGAGAAACATTGTATTGTATATAATTGGAATTTGTGTTCGGTGTGCGGTTGGGTGGCTCAGAAGATAGAGCATAGATTGGAGAAGGTTATTTGGAGATTTGGTTCTAAGAGGATGCCATATGTGCACCAAATAAAGTAAAGGATAAATGAGAAACAGTGTATTGTATGTAATTGAAAATAGTGTTTAGTGTGCGGTTGGGTGGCTCAGAATTTACAGAACATATTGGACAAGGTTAGTTGGAAATTTGATTCTGAAAGGATGTCATATGTGCACCAAAAATGGTAAAGGACAACCGAGAAACATTGTATTGTATATAATTCGAAATTTCGTTCAATGTGCGGTAGTGTGGCTCAATAGGCAGAGCACAGTTATGAGAGTTTTAGTTGGAAATTTGATTCTTAAAGGATGACATATGTGCACCAAATAAAGGAATGGCTAACCGAGAATCCTTATGTAGTTTAGAATTGGAAATTGTGTTCAGTTTGCGGTGATGTGGCTCGGTAGATAGGGCACAGATAGGTGAAATTAGTTGGAAATTTGATTCTAAATGGGTGTCTTTGGATTCCAAATAAAGGAAAGACTAGCCGAGAAACATTATGTTATATTATAATGATATATTATAAGAAACATTAGGTGAAATCTCCCAAAATTGTACTTGATCAACAAAGTGTAAGCAGTTGGTAGGTACAACCGCTTAACAAATTTTTGATCAATAAATTTAACACTGCTGTACCGTAAAAATTTATTTGAATGTCAAATATCGAGAAGTTTCGCGGTTGGAAGTTACAAGCTCCAAACGCTTTAATTGCTCAATAAAGTGTGGAAAGGTGGTTGGTAAAATACCCCAACATTGTCTTTGATAAATAAAATGTGGACAGTTGTACGTAAAATCTCTTAGCCATATATTTATTCAATAGGTGTTCAGTTGGACGATACTATTTCCTAACTAATTACCTAAAAATTAAACATTGGACAGTTGGTCGGTAATATCTCATAACAAAATATTTGATCTATAAATGGTTGAAATTTGGACGGTACCATCTGCTAACTATCTCTTTGATCAATTAATATTGAAGAGTTGGTCGGTACAAATTCCTAACAATGTATTTGATCAATAAATGTTAGACACTTTGAAGGTGCAGTAACTTAGCAAACATTATTTCTCAAATTTGTATGGAGACCCTGTTTAACATTTCTTGATCAAATACAGTGTTCGGAGATTGTTGCGTCCAAAATTCCATCATTTTTATAATTAAAAGCACATTTATTTCGAGGGCTGTGTTAAAAATTACTATAATAAAGTTTGGGATCTTAGTATGAACACCTGATCCGTTATGTGCATGCATAAGTCTGTATAAACAAAGACTTGTACACTGTTGAAAAGGAAATTCATCCTGTATTGGAAACTCATCACGTACTGTCCGGAATTTGCCGCGGACAGGACTTGAATCTGTGCGCGTCTGCTATGGAAACTTGTGCTCTATCTACTGAGACATCCCACCGCACACTAAACCCAATTTTCAATTATAAACTATATCATCATCATCATGTACGGCTATTAAAAAGTTAAAAGTGACTGAAATATAACCATAAGGAGTGAAAAAATACATATAGAAAAACAGAAACAATATTTTAGATAAATTATTAGTGAGATTTACGAGAGAGAGACAGATAGAAAAGAAATACCTAGTTACAATGAGTAAAATTTATCAAGATAACTCACACAAATGAAGCAAACTAGACCTCTCCGCGACACCATTATGGCCAAGTTAGCATTCAGTTAAGGCAACATCTGCAATACAACTTCCTACCGGTTTTCACCGTATCACGTCATAAACAAGCCAAACCTCACAGCTAAATTTGCCCTACTAAAAAATAAAGTTACGAAGATGATTCTACTGGGCATTTGCAACAAGATCGCGACTGAGCTCGATTTGATGCCATATCGTTAAGGGTTTCTAACTAAGGACTATGATGCACATGTTGACCCCAACCTGGCAGACAAGTGGATCCTATACTACTCAATTTGGATGTAAGTGACTTTAACTGTTTCTGTCATGTCAAAGTTGCCTGCAGTAGCCCGATTTCGCTTATCCACCCTGCGCGGCTCAGCAGATACTGCGCGACGGCCGATGCATTATGTAATCATTGTAAGTTGTACTTGTCATGGTTATATGTGGACTGTAAAAGAGCATTAGGTCCCATTCTGCCTCCTTTCCTTCCCATTGATCTTCTCAATTTAAAAATAGCACTCTTTTAGATATTGTGAATATGGTTGGTTTAGATCATAACACTGAGCCCAATACCAGACTGCCAAATATGGAAAATGGTTATAGTAGACGATCATTCATTAAACCTAGGTTAGGTTTTAACGTAGGCGCATTTAATGTGCGAACATTAAAACAACTTGGACAGCAAGAATCTCTTGCTCGTACGTTGGATAAATTAGAAATCGACATATGTTGTGTATCTGAAACCAGAATACAGGATCCTACGTGTATTACAGAACTAGTTGCACCATCCCTATCTACGCGTTATTGGCTTCGAACATCTGGTTCCACAGAGTCCTCTCAAGCCGGTAAATGGGGCGTTGGTATTGCCCTTAGCGCGCGAGCTGAAGCTTGCTTAATTGAATGGATCCCTTTAAATAGTCGATTGTGTGCGGCACGTTTAAATACATCTACTAAAATCAAAACAAAAAACCGTTTTCATTGTTGCTTCTTCGTTGTATCTGCATATGCTCCTACCGATTGCAGCACAGAAGAAAGCAAGTACGCTTTTTACTCCGAATTAAGATCCTTAATAAGAAAATCACAAAGTTCAGATATAGTCCTGGTTATGGGTGACATGAATGCTCAAGTTGGGCGCTTAAGTAACACGGAATTTCATTTAGGTGGAAAATACACCCTAAGCTCGACGCGCAACGATAACGGTGAACGGCTTTTGGATAACTGCGCTGAACATAGTCTATATTTAAGTAGTACAAACTTCAGACGTAGTGTTAGACATTGTGCTACATGGGGTCCTCCAGCACCCGGACAACAGAGGTCTCAAATAGATCATATACCAATTAATTATAGATGGGTGGTTACATCCAGGATTGTCGTTCATTTTGGAACACTTATGTCGACTCGAACCATGCACCTATCCGTTGTAGATTTGCACTAAAATTTGCTTGGAAAATTATTAAGAATAAACCCCAAATTGATGTAGACGTACTCGAACAACCGTCCTTCATAAAAAATTATGAAAATATTCTAAAGGCTAATATATCTGGTCCGGATGGCGAAAATCCGAATATACTTTGCTCCAAGATAAGTTCCACTATGCACAATGCATGTACTATTGTATGTGGCATTGCAGGCCCCCGTGGAAATAATCACTGGCCCTCTGTAAAATCTATGGAGATACTCGAAATAAGGCGCCAAATTCCATCTGGCCCGACTCATAATAATACCCATCGCAATATAAGACGCTAACTTAAGCACAGTCTAAAAGTCGATCTCGAAAACGTTTGGACCAGAAAGGCTGAAGAAATGGAAGTAGCTTTTGCGTCATGTAATATTCGCTGTTTGTTCCAACTTATTCATGCAACAGGTCCGAGCAAATTAAAAGTTATTGAAACTATAAATTATAGTAACAATGATTTAATAACCGAAAAACGAAGTCGTTTTGACAGGTGGGCTGAACATTTTGGAGATCAATTTTCTTGACCATCCGCGTCAGTACCGATTCCCGAAAGCATGTCTGCATCAACAGTGTGGATTGTTAGTCCCGAATAACCGTCCGGGTTAGATTACGCGATGCAATCCTATCTCTTAAACGCCGCAAAGCCGCAGGCCCCGATGATTTGCCTCCAGGATTGTTTAAGGATGGAGGCGATATAATTTCAGTACCGTTGACGAAACATTTTCATACTATATGGAATAAGGAAACCATACCACTTGATTGGAATGAGTCGACCATCACTCCCATCTTCAAAAAAGGCAATCGTAATTCGTGCGATAACCATCGTGATATAAACTTGACTCCAGTTGTATCTAGGTTATGTGCTTCGATTATCCTACATCGTCTTAGCGCTTCACGTGAATCACACACAAGAGAAGAACAGGCCGGATTCTGCGCAGGATGCGGTTGGATAGATAATATATTTACGTTAAGACAAGTTCTCGAACAGAGACATTTATATCACCGTCCCACAAAAGCCGTCTTTCTAGACTTCAAGGGTGCATTTGATTCGGTGGATTGCAATGTTTTGTCCCATATTTGTCGAAAAGCGGTGTTCCCAGAAAATTTGTTAATATTATATGATCTCTCTACACAAATACATCTGGTCGCGCTAAGGTCTATAACGAATTAACGCATAACTTTACAACCAGCAGTGGTGTTCGTCAAGGTTATCCACTTTCCCCATTTTTGTTTAATTTTGTAATCGATGCTATTATGAACAACACTCTCCCACACATTCAGGATGCTGGAGTTGAAGTTCTCCCGGGCGATAAACTAGTCGATCTTGACTATGCGGACGATATCGTACTATTATTCGACAATCAGGATGCTGCCCAGGCCACCTTGAATAGATTAACAGACGTTGTTCCGTCTTTCGGTATGAAATTCGCACCCTCTAAATGTAAGATACTGTTACAGGATCACCCACCACTCACTCCAACGTTGCGACTGCAGAATGAAGATCTTGACATAGTCGACAGGTTTACATATCTTGGGAGCTCTATCAATAATGTAGGCAATATGTCCGACGAGGTGAGAATACGAATCGCGAAAGCTAGAGTAGCTTTCTCGAACCTTCGTCATTTATGAAGAAACGCGAATATTTCACTTTGCCTTAAAGGTCGTGTTTACAATGCATCTGTATGCGCAGTCTTACTATACGCTAGTGAAACTTGGCCTCTTAGAGTTGATGATCTGAGACGCTTACAGGCATTCGATCATCGTTGTTTGAGAAGTATAGCACATTTTGGTTACCAACAACGAATAACTAACGTTGACATCCGTAGACGTATTTTTGGATCTGACAATAAGTGCTCGTCTTTAGAAAAGCAAATAAGGCTCCATCAACTTCGTTGGCTCGGTCACGCTTTGCGTATGCCCTCATTCCGATTGCCCAATAGAGCTCTGTTCTCTCATCCAGCACCAAATTGGCGTAAGAAACAAGGTGGACAGATTTTGACATGGCAGAAACAATTAAAGTCACTTACATCCAAATTGGGTAGTATAGGACCCACTCGTCTGCCGGGATGGGGTCCTCGTGCGCATCACTGTTCTTGGTTAGAAACCCTTAGCGATATGGCATCGAATCGAGCTCAGTGGCGATATTGTTGCAGATGTCTAATATAATCATCTTCGTAACTTTCTTTTCTTAGTAGCGCAAAGTTAGCTGCGAGGTTTGGTTTGTTTATGACGTGATGCAGTGAAATCCGCAAGGAAGCTGTATTGCTGATGTCGCCTTGCCCGAATGCTAACTTGGCCATAATAGTGCTGTGGAAAGGTTTAGTTTGCCTCATTTCTGTGAGTTATCCTGATAAATTTACTTATAGTAGCAAGGTATTCCTTCTCTCTCTGCTCCTTTCTCTCTCTCGTAAATCTCACTAATAATTTGTCTAAATTCACTTATATATTTGTTTACTCCTTATGGTTATATGACAGTTAAGCATTAGTCACTTTTGACTTTTGTATGGCTGGACATGATGATGATGATGTCCTGTCAAAATCTGCCCACCATGTTTCTTAGGCCAATCTGGTGCTGGATGAGACAACAGAGCTCTACTGGTCAATCTAAATGAGAACTTACACAAAACATTACCAAGCAAACAATGTTGATGTAGCTTCATGTGTTTTCCTCGGGTAGATTTTCCTGTATATGGAGCTGATATGACATCCTTTAAAACCAAATTTCGAGTAAACCTACCTCAATCCGTCATAATTGAAACGACACCACATAACATGGAGTAGTGTATTGAAATGAACATTAACGTAATTAAAAGATTGCGCAACCAATGTTCGTTTAATGATATAAATTTTCATTACGAGCACAGTCCGCGGCGAATTCTGGATAATACGCGATGAGAAACCAATAAGGACGAAACCGATCTACTGGATGAATGTTTAGTTATTTTTCAATTACGCTGCTGGATGATTGTGCCGTTCTATTGTCTAATATTTTTTCATCAAATACATTGTTAGGAGCTTGTATCGTCCAACTGTCCACAATTTATTGATTAAATACATTGCTAGAAGTTTGTAAGGAAAAACTATCCAAGAATTAGGTTTGCAAAACCTAATACATACTTGCATATATATCCAACACTTATTGATCAAATCAAAAGTAACGTCCAACTGTACTCCATTTATTGATCAAATATATTTGTAGAAGGCTGAAAGAACCAACTGCCTAGCATTTATTGATGAAATATTCTGTTAGAAAATTGTACAGTCCATCTTTCCAAAATATATTGATGAAATAAATTGTAAGATGAATGTACCGTCCGACTATCCACCATTTAATAGTCAGATAAATTGCTATATGATTACACTGTTTAGCAGTCCACCATTTATTGATCAAACTTATTGTTAGGAGGTTGTTCCGTTTAACTTTCCAATATTTGTTGATCATAAAGTTTGTTCAAAGATTTTACCGACATACTGTCCAAATAATTTGAACAAATTTGATGGTAGGACATTGTACCATCGAATTGCAAATATTTTATCAAAGATCAATCTAGGAAATTATAGATTGTTACAAAATTGTGCCTAAGAGTGTCTAAAATTTGTGGTACAAATACGTTGTTCGATAATTGTACCGACCAACTGAACATCATTTGATGATCCAGTATACCGTTAGGAGTGTGCACTGATCAACTGTGCACTGTTTATCGGATTTCTTTAGATTTCATACCTTCAACCCGTCCTAAATCAATTGATCAAATACATTTCTAGAATATTGTACCGATCAAAATTTTACATTCATTGATTACATACGTTGTTAGAATATTATACCATCCAATTGTCAAAAATTTATTGATCAAACATTCCGTTAGAAATTTGCACCGAGGCGCCGTCCACCATTTATTGTTCAAATACATTTATTTGAAACTTACAGCAGTTCTACGATGCGGTGCATTCAGTAAAAATGCTCAATTAGTTAAATAAAAGCCAAAAGATTTTAATTTTTTATCAAAAACGTATATACTTCCCATTTAAAAAATCCCATTTAATCGATAGTTGCATAGCCTACCAGTCTAATTCAGCATAACGCAGTGCTACCGTGCAAGGTTCATTCGTGAAATATCTTTCAACATAAAAACATACTCCTAACTTTCAGAAACACTGTTTCGTATGTTCAAACCGTTCAAAAAAACCGTTCATCTTCAGCCATGCGCGGGTTTTATCTAGTCCGGAACTCTATATAATATTTTGAACAGACTAGCGGTTGTAGTACTCGCCACCTTGGAGTGATAAGGACCCAACTGACGAGTATGGAGAGGAAACAGACAAGGCACTACAGTCTGGTTGATATTTTTAAACGAAATGTAGAAAGCAGTTTTTTGGTTAAAAGTTGGCGAGTGTTTTGCATATTCCTGTTCATAGTTACACGGGGTTATGCGGAAACACGAGAAAGATATGATCCAACGAGCAGAATACACTGCGAAACACACATCTAAATTACCGAAGAAGATTGAAAGAGATCGGCGAAAAAGAAGGTAACCGCGCAATTTTATACTTCAAAATTTTCGGCATACAGCGGAGGTTTGTTACAATGGAATAAGAACAAGTTGAACAAAGTATTTAGCGCTATTAAGATAAAGTTGACCGCATGAAAATCAACAACGTTTCTAATAAGTCAAACACCGCAACACTGATTCAATCAAAATTACCTGGTCTGCGTTTTGACTAACACAGGCTGAATTCCATTTCTTGGTGCTTTAAAAGATTTCGATAACCTTTGGTGGTCATCTTCTTCATTCATAACAGGCGTGGTTTCATAGGAAGGAATACGCGCTTCATTTTTGAAGAAGATGGCGGCCAAAGTCCCTCAAAAATTTTTCAAGAAACAAAACAACTGGATTTCAGCCTGTGTTAGTCAAAACGCAGGCATTGTACCGACATTTCTATATAATGTTCTGAAAAGTCGAGATACGACTTTAACCTTGAACCTGATTGGAATTTGGTTAAACTTTCCGAACCTACGCAATTGATTAGAAAAATGATAATTTTGTCAATTTTCATGTACGGGAAACCAATTTTTATAATTTTGATCACAGGCTTTATGAAATAAATCATCCAACGACTTATAAAAATTTGGTCTGCACAGTGAAAGATAATTTAAACGGTAAAAAAGATTTTCAGTAATAAAAGTTAATCTAAAAAATTTTTCTAACATATGGTGGCATCTGCAAAATACAAAAAAGGTCTGCTTAATAAGAAGTTGTGTTTAAAAGAGGCGAAATTTATAGTGAAAGCATTAAAATTGTTTGGAATTTTTTCCACTTCATACTAATAAGGAAATATGAGACGATAATTTTTCAGCTTTTCTATCGTTACTGGCTTAGACATCGGAAGAACAGCTTCAAGCCCAGCAATTACATTCTGTCTACAATATTATAGCCTCGAAAACAGTTTTTTTTTATTACATTCTATATTATGCATGAAAATAGCATTTCATTTTTCGCAGTTGCGCAACAACATTGCGTCAAAATTATGAAAATTTCAAATGCACACAGATAACAAACCAATTTCAGACATTGCAGTTTATCGATTTATCCTTAGAGAAGGCCATTCTATACTGATTTGCAGAACCGATTTATCACTTCATTTATTTTGACGTAATTGTCATAGAATTCATGGCAAATGTACAATTACATGAGAGGCATGCAAACACGCAAATGAAAACACACTTAAACGCATACTGTTACAAGATATTTCTCAAGTTTTTTTCACGTGTTTAGTCAATTTTACACTCTAAGCACAATATCGTGTGACATGTCGAAATTTAATGTTTCCGCTGTCAATGTTTTTTATATAAAAGGAAAATATTATAATGTTTTTTATAATTACTTGTGTATAAGACATTCAATTGTGTTGACAATATTTCATTTTGTTGCCGTCTAGAGCACGGTCCGTTTTGTTTAACTGTGAATTGATTCATGCTTAGCTACACCACTTGCAATAAACGTCTGAAAATGAATGATTTTTCTAACTTCACGCTTCGGAAAATGTCAGGACTGACCAAGAAAGGGGTGGGGATCACGACCATCTTGAAAATGTAAGAAATCATTAATAAATAGACAGTTAACCCTTAAAAGCTATTAATATAACTACAAAACATCCTATATTATAATGTTGGTATCGGTTTCTAGCACAAATGCCATAGTGTTAGTATACATTACAGACTCGGTATATGTATTATATAAAGTGAGTTAGTGCTGAATTCGCATGGACGAGATTCTATATAATGTTAGCTTCACTACTGCAGCTGTACACATTCGTCTAGAAGATTGTACCGTCCTATTATCCCATATTCCTCAACCATATATATAGTGGCTAAAGGGCAAAATAACGACTCTTACTGATGAGTCGCCAGTTAGAACAAAACGAATGTGCATGAGATTATACTTTCCATTTATACTGTCTATGGTTCATCCAACTGGTCACAACTGGACTAAATTGATGCTAGATTCGAAACACCTAATGCATACTTTAATATATATTAGTTCTCCGCAATAAACAGCATATAATTATTATTAAATGTATAGAATGATGTCATGCTTACCGTGAAATGCGATAACCTTTCGGTCAAGGCCAGAGTGTATGCATTTAATGGAGTAACAGTTGTTCAGAAATTGTTGCAATTATCAATTTCGGTGAACTATAGCATATAATGACATGCATCATGTGGGTACAATGTACCGACTCGGAAACGATAATGATAGTAACATGTACCTTTTCGGTTCTATATTTTTGGTATCGGTTACTAGCACAATTTCCATAGTGTTAGTATAATTTACAGACTCGGTATATATGTTATATAAAGTGACAGCGTTGAAGTCGTATAGACGAGATTCTATATAATGTTAGCTTCACTACTGCAGGTTTACACATTGAACTAGGAGATTGTACCGTCGTACTATCCGACATTCCTCAACCAAATATATAGTAGTTAAAGGGCATAATACCGGCTCCACTGATCAGTCGCCAGTTAGCACGAAACGAATGTGCATGAGATTATACTTTCGATTCATACTGACTTTGGTTTATCCTTGTAGTCACAACTGGACTAATTTGATGCTAGGTTCGCAACACCTTATACATACTTGCATGTATATTAATTCTCGGCGACAAACAGTATTTAATTGCTATATTTTGAATGGAATTTTGTCATGCTTAGCGCGAAATGTGATAACTAATTTCGATCAAGTCCAGAGTGTATGGATGTACTTGAGTAACAGGTGTAGAGAAATAGATATAATACTCAATTAAGATTAACTACAGCATACAATGATATCCATCATTTTGGTACCATGTAGCGACTCGGAAACCATATTGTTATGGATTTGACCGCATTTTTCTTATGCGGGACAATTGATAGCACTCTTAGGTTGGAAAAATCTTGAATTTTCAACATATTTAGATGATGTAATTTTTGGCCTCAATTGATGGGTTCTCATTTGTCCCTTCTTCTTTAAGCCTTCCGTTAGATGATTGTCTGAAAATGACGTAGGAACAAGAATTTCCATTGTTCTTTCTCCAAATTTTCGAGACCGAATTCCCAATCTCATCTTCAGGGTTGACGCAATACGCACAGGAATAAAACACAACTTGTGGCAAATGTGGTATCCTCATTCAAGACAGATATATTTATGTTTATTTTATTTCCAAATGTATTTTTCTAATTGTCTTCCTAATATCCGGTCTTCATACCTAGTCTCTAATACTCAAATGTATACAAAAACTTATCTTTGTCCCCCTCCGCGCACACAACCACCTATAAACATGTGTATTTTACTAAAGTGACATTTTTATTGAATCACTACAAGCACAGCTAATGGATTGACATACATGCCTATCAATGATGTCTATATTTTAATTTCCGTTCCGGACGCACAGAAAGATCAACAATATTTTGATTTCAATATTGCAGTCATCCTCACATGCCCCCAGTTTACCTAATCCCATCCAGCTTGCAAACGGTTATAGACCGAGAGAGAGGTTAATAAAACTGTTGAAAGAATATACAGTATTATTATCCTTTCGACAAGACCGAATACGGAGTCTACACTAACGAAATCGGCTCTCAACCAAATACACATTAATACTCATATCCTATATAAATTAGTTTCTCCATTAAAATATCTGTGTCGAAATCATGTATATACCTATATAATAAAGTAGTATTATTTTATATTTATTTAAATTTTATTTATTTACTTATTTATAATTATATATATATATACTCACTTCTTATAAAAACATCCATTTATATATAATTCCACAGGCTATATATTATGTATATATAGATAAGCATGTGAGAATCCATGTGGTTTCTGCCCACATCTTTAATATATATATCTATATATCCATATATATACATATATATATATATATATATATACGTGTATACACCATATATATAATATGAATATCATACAAACAACACTGTGAGTACCTCAACGGATAAGTTATATCAGTCAAAACTTTTGATAATATTTATATATCTATTTTTATGTTTATCTATATACATATATATCTAGCCCTATATATATGTGTGTATATATATGTATCTGTAGGCAATGAAATGGGCTCTTTGACTTTCTATGACTTACAATTCACCCTGGTTTTATAGTATATATACTATTTTTCTCACAATTTATATTCATATATAAATAGTTAAACATTTATATAAAAACACGTCTACACAATTATTATATATATATATATATATATATATATATATATTGTATATCTTATAATTAGGAAAACACAAATAACAAAGTGGATAAAGGCCATTTATTTCGTGAATACTAATCATCTCTTATACACTCATACATATTTATACATTTTGGGTTTTCAATTGATTATGCTAGTGGTAACTAATCTGACTCGTTTTTACTGTTGTTTCTTGTTTTGGCAAGTTTGTGAGTGTGTATGCGTTTGTGCTTGTGTGTATGCGTGTTTGTATGTAAAGGCCATTCTCGCAGTATTGGAAAGTGATGTCTGAGATCTGGTCATTAATGTTTTGAAAGCGTTTAACACTGCAATCCACACTGGCGCTGTTACCATGTTAAAACGACAACTTTGCGCAACAAGGTGAAACGATCAACTATACCGGGAAAAATAGCACTTGTATATGTAACAGTGAACAATGCGCACAAATGGTTAATTCTGAAGCTATCAAAACAATAATGCAATACTGCGAGAATGACCTTTACATGCAAACACGCATAAACACAAACACAAACGCATACACACTCACCAACTAGCCAAAACAAGAAACAGCAGTAAAAACGAGTCAGATTTGTTACCACTAGCATAATCAATTGAAAACCCAAAATGTATAAATATATATGATTGTATAAGAGATGATTTGTATTCACAAAATAAATGGCTTTTATCCACTGTGTTATTTGTGTTTTCCAAATTATAAGAATATATGTATGCATATATATATATATATATATATATATATATATATATAATATATATATATATATATATATATATATATATATATATATATATATATATATCATATAATGCATATCTCAATCTACATAAGCAACCATGTGAGCTTTTCCCACCTTATATATAAAATCTAAATATTCTTCTACATATATATTGTGAATATCTAAATAAGCATTTAAGCAACCATGTGAGTTCACCCCACATCTTATATGAATATTTAGAATCATCCATATATATGTATTTGCGAAATATAGATGCCCATATTTGTTAAATATATTTAGATAAATATATAAGCAACAACGTGAAATTCTCTCACATCTTATATAAATTGAAATGTTCATCATATATATATACATATATAACTATAGCCATATTACCGCCCTCTAACTCCCTCTAATTCGTTCTGTTTTCTCCCCTTTCATAGTCGTGGTCTCTTATTTAGATTTATTGTTAGCTCTGATTCCTCTAATCTACGTTTCTTTCCATTAGAGAAGGCTTCATTGAATATTGGGCCTAATGATTTTTCTACACATGTCATATTCATGACGTTCATTCCTGATTTTATTTCAATTGATTCTCTAATCAACCTGGTTAATCTATTTCGGTTACATAGTGCAATCCGTTTACAGCCGTCCCAGTTTATTTGATGACCTGACTCCATTGAGTGTCTGGCTAGATCCGATCTATTACTATGTCTGTATTTGCATGCAGTCTTATGTTCACCTCTACGTACCTTTATTGGACGCATGGTTTCACCTATATACCTAAGATTGCAATCTTTACAAGGTATCTCATAAACCCCTGATGTGTTAAGAGGTTCTATTTTTTCTTTTTGATTCGGTAACTTATTGCCTATTGTAACTGTTTGTCTTAACACCGTTCTTATGTTGTATTTTGTTGCTAATATCCTAATCTTTCTACTTAATTTGGAGTCTGGTAGAACCAGAGTTCTGTGCTTATCTTCATTCTGATTATCTAAATCTCCTGTCCGTTTCTCCTGTGTTATTCTTCTCTTAAATCGCAATAATGTCTCCTTTATGATTTTCTCAGTTAATTTTTCCGGATAACCATTTATCCTGAATATTTCTTTCAATTTCATTAGTTCTTTATCCCTATATTTTAAATCCACTATTTTAAGACTTCTTATTATCATAGATTTTAGAATGCCTATTTTCATCCCAAACGGGTGGTTAGAGCAATAATTCAGGAGGATGAGACTGGAAATAACGTCTCGAAATATTTGTAAAAGATCAATGGCGGACCTTGATCCTAAAGCGCTTTCAGACAATCAGCTAATTGAAGGCTTAAAGGAGAAGGGACAAGTGAGAACCCATCAACTGAGGCCAAAAATTACATCATCTGAAAAGATAAAAGGTTCAAGATTTTGCCGACCTATGAGTGCTAACAATTGTCCCGCACAAGAAAAATGCGGTCAAATCCGAAACGAAAAGGACAGCACTGAGAACCAAAATAATACATCTTTTAAAATGTACTTAAATCAAAAATACGACCGGATCGTCGTGCAATTATTCAACCAATACAAAAGGAGGAAAATACAAATTGGAAGGCAAGTGGAACATATCTCATTCTTAAAATTATGTTTAAAATTTAATACTATACCTAAATGCTTTAAATTTAGACTACCATTTCAGCTAGATAGAGTAGGAAATATTCTGAAACAAGAACTTTCTATACATTTAATGAAATCATCGATAAAAAGTCAAGAAAAAAGAAAATATGAACTAATTAGAGAAAAAACTAAAATAAGGTCAAGGTTGCTCTTGATATTACATTCAATGGACCTTAAATGTATAGAGG
The DNA here is from genome assembly GCA_029291075.1 of Eudiplozoon nipponicum. Taxonomy (NCBI): domain Eukaryota; kingdom Metazoa; phylum Platyhelminthes; class Monogenea; order Mazocraeidea; family Diplozoidae; genus Eudiplozoon; species Eudiplozoon nipponicum. Next base: position 136,948 of record JAQBSW010000825.1, on the reverse strand, counting down.
ATTTCACTGATAAGGCTAGGAATAAAGAAATTCAAAAGGTTAAAAAGAGGCATGATAAGAAACTTGTAAACCTGGGAATCTATAGGCCTGGAAGAAATATTCCAAACGATTCTTTTGTGTCGAAACGGGTAATAAACTTATCATCTATGGATCTCAAAGATAATGAAAAGAGAATACTCAACCTGGGACTGAACACAGCTGTTCCTATTGAATACATACCTAAGAATGAAATTATTACCGAGACAGTTAAAATCGCACAATTCCTCCCAGGAAAAGAGAAAACTAAATTTGAATTGGATGTTGCAAAATTAGTATTAGAACATAAGGAGGATAAATGTAAAAAGAATTATGACTTGAAAAGATTAAGATCGGAGTTGTTATCTAATAAGGTGTTATGCCTTAAAGCAGATAAAGGTGGAGCAACAGTACTAATAAACCAGAGGGATTATGAGGATAAGATGTACGCACAATTAAATAATAAAGAAGTTTACCATAAAATAAATAAGGACCCAACGGACAAATTACAAGGTGAGGTTAAAGCTTTAATTAATCAAATGATCGGATCTGGGGAATTGGATTCAGTACTTGGTAAATCATTAATACAAAGAGATTCACTCTCTCCCAGAGTGTATGGTCTAGTAAAAATTCATAAAAAAGATAATCCACTTAGGTTAATTGTCAATGTCCAGAATTCTCCAACTTATAAAATGTCCAAATTTCTGTGCCATAGAATAAGAAAATACACCTATTTTCTAGATTATACATTAAAGAATACTTATCACTTTACGGATATTATTAGTAAATATAAATTATTAGAGAATGATAAACTGGCAAGCCTGGATGTGGTATCTATGTATACGAACATTCCGGTACAGGTTGCATTAGAGTGTGTCCAACGTTGCCTAACTGAATACCCTGAAATACTAGAAGGGAGTAAAATGATGTTAAGTAGTATTATGGAAATGTTAAAAATTTGTATGTCCTCTACATACTTTATATTTAGAAATGAATTCTACCTTCAAGTTAAAGGTGTTCCTATGGGACAACCATTATCAGTCCCAGTCGCTAATATTTATATGCATTATTTAGAAAAAAATCTCCTACTTAGATCTCCCCTCAAACCATGCTTATATTTAAGATTCCTAGATGATATCTTCCTAATTTGGAATCATGGGGACAATGAGTTGGAGAATTTTCTGTATTTAGCTAATCAACTGGGAGAGGTAAAATTCACATTGGAAAAAGAAAACAAAGAAGAATTATCGTTTCTAGATGTAAAATTAAAACGAATGGGTCAGACATTAGAGAAAGATATTTATAGGAAGGATACTTATTCTGGTATCCTCCTGAATTATTGCTCTAACCACCCGTTTGGGATGAAAATAGGCATTCTAAAATCTATGATAATAAGAAGTCTTAAAATAGTGGATTTAAAATATAGGGATAAAGAACTAATGAAATTGAAAGAAATATTCAGGATAAATGGTTATCCGGAAAAATTAACTGAGAAAATCATAAAGGAGACATTATTGCGATTTAAGAGAAGAATAACACAGGAGAAACGGACAGGAGATTTAGATAATCAGAATGAAGATAAGCACAGAACTCTGGTTCTACCAGACTCCAAATTAAGTAGAAAGATTAGGATATTAGCAACAAAATACAACATAAGAACAGTGTTAAGACAAACAGTTACAATAGGCAATAAGTTACCGAATCAAAAAGAAAAAATAGAACCTCTTAACACATCAGGGGTTTATGAGATACCTTGTAAAGATTGCAATCTTAGGTATATAGGTGAAACCATGCGTCCAATAAAGGTACGTAGAGGTGAACATAAGACTGCATGCAAATACAGACATAGTAATAGATCGGATCTAGCCAGACACTCAATGGAGTCAGGTCATCAAATAAACTGGGACGGCTGTAAACGGATTGCACTATGTAACCGAAATAGATTAACCAGGTTGATTAGAGAATCAATTGAAATAAAATCAGGAATGAACGTCATGAATATGACATGTGTAGAAAAATCATTAGGCCCAATATTCAATGAAGCCTTCTCTAATGGAAAGAAACGTAGATTAGAGGAATCAGAGCTAACAATAAATCTAAATAAGAGACCACGACTATGAAAGGGGAGAAAACAGAACGAATTAGAGGGAGTTAGAGGGCGGTAATATGGCTATAGTTATATATGTATATATATGATGAACATTTCAATTTATATAAGATGTGAGAGAATTTCACGTTGTTGCTTATATATTTATCTAAATATATTTAACAAATATGGGCATCTATATTTCGCAAATACATATATATGGATGATTCTAAATATTCATATAAGATGTGAGGTGAACTCACATGGTTGCTTAAATGCTTATTTAGATATTCACAATATATATGTAGAAGAATATTTAGATTTTATATATAAGGTGGGAAAAGCTCACATGGTTGCTTATGTGAATTGAGATAGGCATTATGTATATATATATAATATATATATGAGGTGTAGACGGGAAGATATATATGCTTTTGATATTTATATATACATATAAATTGTAAGTGGTTGAATTTCAAAGAACCTATTTCAACTGCTTATAGATACATATATCTACATATATATATATATATATATATAGAAGTATATAGATAGACAATAAAATAGATATATAAAAAGTGTTTTACTGATATAATTTATCCGTTGCGGGACTCACAGTGTTGCTTGTATGAGATTCATATTATATATATGGTATATACACGATTGAATATATAGATATTTATAAAAGATGTGGGATGAACCCACATAGTTGCTTATATGCTTATCTATATATATATATACATAGATAGCGTGTGGACATATGTGTAAATGGATATTTTATAAGATGTGGGTACAAATATATAAGTAAAAATAAAATTAAAATATAAAAGATTGCTGATATATATATATATATATATATATGTATTCGTATATATATAGTGTATACACGTAGGTATAGTTATATTTAGATATATAGATATTTATAAAAGATGTGGGAGTAACCCACATAGTTGCTTATATGTTTATCTATATATATAGATATATACGATATTTTAATACAGAAACTAATTCATATAGGATATGAGTATAAATGTGTACTGAGCGGAAAGACGATTTAGTTAGTGTAACTTCCGTATTCGGTTTTGTCAAAATGATAGAATAATACTCTATAGAGTTTCAATAGTTTTTTAATCTCCCTGTATATAACCGATTGCAAGCTGGATGGAATTAGGTGAACTGGGGGGCAGGTGAGGATTACAGCAATATAGAATTCAAAAATTGTTGATCTTTCTATGCGTCCGGTACAGCAATTAAAATATAGACTTCATTGATAGGCGTGTATGTCAATCCATTAGGTGTGCTTATAGTTCAAATACACATGTTTATAGGTAGATATGTGCGCGGAGGGGGACAGGGATAAGTTTTTGTATACATTTGAGTATTAGAGACTAGGTATGAAGACCGGATATTATGAAGACAATTAAAATATATATAAATATATCTGTCTTGAATGAGGATACCACATTTGCCACAAGTTGTGTTTTACTCCTGTGCGTATTGTGTCAACACTGAAGATGAGACTGGAAATAACGTCTCGAAATATTTGTAAAAGATCAATGGCGGATCTTGATCCTAAAGCGCTTTCAGACAATCAGCTAATTGAAGGCTTAAAGGAGAAGGGACAAGTGAGAACCCATCAACTGAGGCCAAAGATTACATCATCTGAAAAGATAAAAGGTTCAAGATTTTGCCGACCTATGAGTGCTAACAATTGTCCCGCACAAGAAAAATGCGGTCAAATCCGAAACGAAAAGGACGGCACTGAGAACCAATTAATACATCTTTTAATATGATCAGGTTTTCGAGCTTGAAGTAAACACCAATCCCATTTTATTAAACCAGTCGTCGAACAACATAACAAAACTACCGCCAGTCGCACGCAATGGTGCATTTCGAACTTTTATGATCATCATCATTTGTGTACGACGGAAAACTGACTAGCGAGGATAAAACCGCGACTTTCAACTCCAGTAGTCTCGCATACACTGTACTTGACTGGAAATATCGGTTGTACAATTACTATGCAGCCACGAACAGTAACCTTTTGCAGTGTTCGCCACATATGTATAGTTAATACAATTAAACAACCAATGATTTAAAGAATTTTTATCACCACCCGCGCAATCATTGATTGTTTAATTGTATATTATTTTGCTTTCCATATATATATTCAATGCGGGTTGATCCTTGCTAGTCAGTTTTCCAAGATAGAATAATGATGATCATAGAAGGTCGAAACGAGTCAGTGCGTGTGACTGGCGGTAGTTTAGCTATGTTGTTCGACGACTGGTTAAAAACAATGGGATTGGTGTTTATTTCAAGCTCGCAAACTTGATTTAAATAATCAAGATTTATGTAAATTGAATCAAATTATGCGGCCAGGAGCAAAATCAAAAACAACAACCTTTATGTTAATACAATTAGGAGAATTACGTAATTAATCAATGGACAAGCAAATACTTAGAATTAAAAATATTTTGAATTAACTGTTTTTGAGATGAAAATTGTATTAAAGCTTTGGTCGATGCAAGTTTATGAAACGAAACATTAGAATGCGTGTAAAGCGGCGACTAGCTTTATTACAAACTAGTTTCTTTAAACAGTGTACCCAAACTTATATATCCAGTAAAAATAAGTTTTCATCAGGAACTCTGGCAGAAAGTTTAGGCTTAAATTCACTGCCTGGAAGGATATGATAAGTGGAATACTGAACAAGAAGGCTCCAGTACAACATGAAAACAAAATGCTTCTTCAACAAGTTTTCAATAAATTATGTAATAGTTAGCGCGTGACTAGCAACAAATATGTTGAAATAGGACCAGAAGTGTATGAAAAAATTATTCTGAACAGACGGTATAATTCATGTACACATGCATTTCGTGCTTAATGACGACTCATTTGTAGGAGCCGGTGCTATGCCCTATACGCAAAACATAATTAATAAATAAATTGGAACAGATGGACGGTACAATCTCCAATATGAATGTGCATTCAACAGCAGTAATGAAAATGAATTCGCAGAAACCAACTAACTATATATATATATATATATATATATATATATATATATATATATATATATATATATATATATATATATATATATATATATATATATATATATATATATAAGTGTGTGTGTGGGGGAACAAACCTCTACACAATAGCATTATAGCTAATTCAGCATTAGGACAAGGAAACATGAACAATACGAAGCATAGATATCCATTTGCGTGTACCCGTAGAGACTCGGTATTTTGAAAGCCGTTTTGTTGGTGCCCAGATCCAGCTAGGTCGATTGAAAACCATCGTGTTGGTATATTTTACAGGCTCGATGTATATTATATATTATATATTATATATTATATATATATATATATTATATATTATATATATTATATATATAATATACATCGACCCTGTAACAGGTACCAGCACGATGGTTTTCAACCGACCTAGCCGGTTCTGGGCACCAACATAACGGTTCTCAAAATGCCGAGTCTCTACTGGATACACGCAAAATGGATATCTATGCTTCGTTTTGTTCATTTTGCCTTGTCCTAATGCTGAATGGCTAAAATGGTATTGTGTAGAGGTTTAGTTTGTCCCACATCTTTTAGTTATCTTGATAAATATACTCATAGTAACTAGGTACTCTCTCTCTCCCTCTATCGTAAATCTCATTAACAATTTGTGTCTGAATTATAATTTTTTTCCGTTATAAATATATTTATATATTTTTTCGCTTCTTATGGTTATATGGCAGTGAAACATTAGTCATTTTTAGCTTTGGATGTGCATCATCATGAAGATGATGATGATGATGATGATGATGATGATATCAATGCCTACTATATATTTTGTCGATAAAATTTTCACTTTTTAACGTAGCAATTTTCATACTTATGTTTATTAAAGCAGTAGCAGAGTCTATTTCATATAAAGTGTTTAACAATGCGCGTGCAAAGCCAACTCTATACAAAATATACTTTTGGCCCGTATTGTTCAATAGCACTGTGATTTTGAAGATAGGCTAAATTTCTTGAAAATAAGATTAACAGCCATTCGGCACACCTGCTACAAATGCAATCCCTCATAATCCGGCATCTGAGAGACACTGTGAAGACGACAGTCTAAACAAGTAAGGCAGATTGAATTCTGAAATTATTATGCTTAGAATTTCAGTTAATCGAAAATTTTATGAGTATTCACTGTGGTTAGATCTCAGTTCGATTGTTCAACTTATTGATCAAGAGTTACATTTCAGCGTTCATTTTGCTATAAAGGGGGATTGTGAAAATATGACAATGAGTTTTACGTAGAGATCGCAATCTTGATCAAAGTGTATGGTAAATTTATACCATGCTGAAGAGAATCACAAAAACTTTTTAATAAAATTTTGGATTCGCATATTCTGTGCACTCTAATATACCACTTTTAACGGAGGAATACCCAACACAACTACTGAATCATTCTGCCTCTCCATGTAATCTCAATCAAATTATTACGTATGTTTTTCGATGCATACAACACGAGGCTTCAATTTAAATCAAATTTTGCGTTTAACCTCTAAGATATTGTTTGTGGCGAAAGAAAAACAATAACGTTTAACCGGGCGTGAAATCGTAAAAATAATTCCGCTTATGTTCGACATTTAGACATTCTACATGTTTTAAACATTATTTCTTTCACTCTCTCCCTGTTGTTTGCATTGTGAAACTAACTGTTGTTTTTATTCGTATTGTTGTTTTTCGTTTTCAATCGTTTTCTTATTCTTGTAGTTGCTGCAATTTTGCGAAGATTAAGCTGTACTAACTCGGTCCTGTCGAAAATCATGTTTATGTCGTTGTACTCGACACTTTTCTGAATAGCCTAGCTTGCGTAAACATAGCGCAAAATGAGGTTAGTTTAGGAGGTTTTGTCAAACATTATTTTTCTTAAATTTTGTCATGGTCAAATGGGTATCACGCCAATTTTCATGACGATTACTATTAGGCGTACATAAATACGCATTTAGAATTTCCATTATAATATATCGATCTGAGAATAAATATGGGATGTTCGATAAAGGCCACGAATAAAATTAACTTTTTCAATAAATATAAAACGTATTTTCTTTTTCTTTCCATAATTGACGATTATTCTATCGGAGATCTCAGTCGTCCATAACTGTTGAATTTAAGCTTTGAATAGATCTCAATTCCACACTGAAACAGTCCTGAGCCTAAGTTGAAAGGACTTATATTTTAATTCTAATAAAGTACCGCAATAAGTCTTCATCTTTACTTATTTTCTCAGAACTGGTTCGTGTTTTGCACGAATATTAGTTGCGTGCACTAATAGAATTGATCTGAATATTTTATTTATTTTTATTAGTGGAATGTACATTACTCAATTGCAGAAACGAGGTTCATAATCAAAATTCTGTTAAGATGAATTATCCGCCTTAGTTAGTGAGTCCGGAAATCATTATGGCCTAGGATAAAATTCATTATAGAAAGACTCTTATCCGTTGGCATGACAAATTGATATTCGTGATAATATGCTATGTTGCTTAAAACCAAGACCAGTCAAGCCAAATGCGTTGAACAACTTAGTATGTGACGAATATGCATGCCGATGCCAAAATCTTCTCAGCTCGTATGGCTCCCAAGCATTCGTGCTAAAACTATTGAGGCAGTACCAGGAGTAGGATGAACATCGTATTTCACCTGATATAGTAGGCCCACACATATTCGTCTCTACGTTGGCTAAAGCAGCACTTCTTTAAATCAAGTTTGCGTGCTTGAAGTAAACACCAATCCCATTGTATTTAACCAGTTGTCGAACAACATAACAAAACTACCGCCAGCCTATAAAGCAGCACTTGCTGGAAAAACAAACCTAAGTAAGCCGAATTGTATTACACATAGTGCTTGGATAATTTAAAGGCTAAACAAACAATTTTCCACCTGATGAAACGATATTGATTCAATTTACTTTGACACGAAACGATAAGTTATTTTCTATATAAGTTAAACACCGAACATGACAGCAAATGCATTTCATTTAATAGACCTATCTGGTCCTAATATATATATATATATATATATATATATATATATATATATATGTGTGTGTGTGTGTTTGTGTGTAGGCTTCTGATGAATTTAATATTAAAAATCCATTACTTTGCTAGGCAATGTACACCCTGTATATGAACATGCTAAACTTGTCATTATAACAATAAAATGCAATGTCGAAAATGAACATTTCAACTTTGTATTATGTAACCGAGAAATCAGGCAAAATACGGAAACCTCCAAACACAAAAGAGAAGAAAATTGAAGGAAAATTTTAGCAACAAAAATAAGGAAATTTGATGCAATAAATCAACAATGGTGAATGAGAATAAGCCTAACTGTGGAAGAGTTTGGGAGGAAAACCAGATAATTTCGGAACATACGTATTTGCCCAAAAATTAGACAAACAATACATTAACGACAGTAAGGTTGTCATCAGTGAACTTCAAGTAATGAGAAAATTGCATAATTACAATACAATCTAAATGTCGAAGTTCAGTCATCCGTGCATACAGAAAAATGCGGATAAAATACGTATAAGCCTGAGGACATTAAACTGGAGAAAACACGGAATTAATATTATCCGAAAAATACTTGGTAAGATAGATAATAAACGGGGCAATCAACACATTGCTTTGATGGGCTTATATAAATTTTATATTACATAGTAATACTGCGAAGTAAAATTAAATAGTGTATTAGGAATTATGAACAAGGTAAAAAAATACTTTAAATACGACCGGAAGAATATAACAAAGTCAGCATGCAGAAAATTTATAACCTCCTGTACACATGCGATTTGTTATTACAGGCGACCCTTGAGTAGTTTCCGGAACTATGCCCCATACTCACGATATATTTGGTGAAAAACTGCGGTAGAGGTGGAAGGAATAATCTCATTTACGATGGAGTATTCGAATAAAAATTAAGTTAATTTCATATAAAGATTTTGGCAATGAGGACTTCATAGAACCACACATTGTATGAAATATATATCCAGCCTGTAAAGGGTACCAACATAATTATTTAAATCAAGGTTGTAATTTTTATGTAAACACCAGTACCATTATATACATTTTTACAGTATAAACTAAACATTTTATAATGTAGGAAAAACAATTCATCCAGTAGACCGATATCATGCTTATTGGAAACTCATCGCGTACTGTCCAGAATTTGCTGCCAACAGGGCTCGGACCTGGACACGTCTGCTATGTAATGTGTTGCTCTAAAAACTCAGCCACTATGCCACAGACTACTCGCAATTTTTAGTTATATACAAACTAATGTTTCTTAGCTAGACTTTCCTTTAGATGGCTCAGTGGTTAGAGCACCAGATTCCGAAGCAGACGTGCCTATGCTCGAGCCCAACCCGCAGCAAATTTTCAAAAATAAGTGATTAGTATCCGATAAGAACGAAATCAGTCTACTAAATGAATTATGTATTAGGTGTTGCAAACCTAGTAACAAATTAGTTCAGTTGTGACCAGAAGGATAAACCAAAGGCAGCATGAACGGAAAGTATAATCTCATGCACATTCGTTTGGTGCTTACTGGCGACTGATCAGTAGGAGCCGGTATTACGCTCTTTAATCACTATATATTTTGGTCAAGAATGTGGGATAATATATTCTTGACCAAAATATATAGTGTTTAAAGGGCGTAATACCGGCTCCTACTGATGAGTCGCCAGTAAGCACGAAACGAATGTGCATGAGATTATACTTTCCGTTCATGCTGCCTTTGGTTTATCCTTCTGGTCACAACTGAAATAATTTGTTACTAGGTCCGCAACACCTAATACATACTTGCATTTATATTAGTTCACCGCAACAAACAGTATTTAACTACTAAATGAATTTCCTTATCTACATTATACAATACTTAGTTTATACTGAAAATGTATGTATATAATGGGACTGGTGTTTATATCAAGATCGCAAACTTGATTTTATTAATTTTATCACCGTTCGTGCAACCTGTGTTCGAATGATTACAACAAGACAACGATTATATGGACCGGGTACATTTCACCAAAATTGAGAATTACAACCATTTCTGAACACCCGTCACTCCAGGAAATCCTTGCATTCTGCTGTCAATCATCACTGTTTATGGTAATTTATGGCTACCATGAAATCGTTTAATTAAAAGTAAAAAATCTTACATTCTTTGTTGCGGAAATTATTTATAAATACAACTGTAGCATATTAGTTTATATAGAACCACAAAGGTTTACGAAAGGCAGTATGGACGTAAGGTATAATCTCATGTCTACATGGTTTCCGTGCACACTAGTGACATTATGTTAGGAGCTGTACTACGCCCTTTGCCTACTACATATTTTGTTCATAAAATTTTGAACATTTGCGCGGTACAATCTCATATATGACACGGTATTTAAGCAATACTGAAGTTAGCCTTACAAAAAGTCTTCGGCAATGAGATTTCAATTTTAACTTAATATATATAAAACACGCCAAACCTGTATAGAGCATAAGCGGATGGGTTTTACAGACACCGATTTTGTATCGGGTATCAACGCAACGGTTTTCAAAATTAGAGCCTGCTTTTTGTACCAACAAACTGGTTTTCGAAATAATATGTCAGCACATGTTATTATCACAATAATTACAAAATTACTAAGCCTTTGTAGTGTTCGAGTACAATGGATTTCAAGGTAGACTTGCTATTACCAAAATTAAGACATACAACCAATTATTAATAAATGTTGCTCCAGTAAATCCGCACATGCTGGCCTCGATCATCATCACTTATCAAATTTCATGGTAAGCATGACATCATTCGATTAAATATATATAATAGTCATATATTCTTCGTTGCGGAGAAGTGAATTCAACCAGTAATGATGTTAACTGCATATAAAATATTTTAAAAACCCTTAAGTTGCTACCATGTACAGGCTCGGTATTTTGAAAACCATTGTGTTAGAAGTAGTTTGAGGCTTTGTATTTTGAATGTCATCGCGTTGGTAACCACTAAAGGCTCGGTACTTTTAAGTGTCCTTGCGGAACACTTTACATGATGCTAACTCCATTACTGTTTGAATGCAAATTTGTATAATAGATTGAACCATTCAAAATTGCCACATTTCTTGACCAAATATACAGTGAGTATATAGCGCAGTACTGGCTCCTTCTAATTAGTCACCATTTAGCACGATTCGTGTGTAAATGAGATTACTCCTTCTGATCCTAGTTGAATTACTTTGTTGTCCGGTGCTCGAGACCTAATACAAAATTGCATTTATTTTAGTTCTCTGCAAAAAAACGCATATACATCATTATTAAATTATCATTGATATACCGTGTTTCGAGTGTGACATTAATTTCCTTGAAGCCTGTCTTCTCGCGCGTGGTATAAAAAAATTTGGTCTATTTTTTAGTGTATTAAACTGTTAATTAATTCCTATATTTTAACAGAAGCCATATATATATATATATATATATATATATATTTATTATATATAAGCGTATTATTTGTATTGCGGTGATTGTTATTTATAGTCATAGAGCAACGGGTAACTTGTAGATCTGCATAGAACCTGGAAAGCATTCCAAAGTCAGAATGAACACAGGGTTTTATCGCATTGTCACGTGCGTTTTGTACTAGCTTGCTAACAATGTTACAGTCAACAATAAACATCAACCTGCAATATTGTTGACCAAGTAAAGGTGATAGGAAAGCGGGAGTTAGGAAGTAAAATCGTCTAGACCCACGTTTATCAAATCGATATCGGATTCAACAACACAAATAATCCTTTAAAATTCGAAACTAAAATGTATACACTTTTTATGTAGCGCATGTACAACAGTTTTATAATTGGATCTTGCATTGTGAATTACTTTATCAGAAAAGGACATTAATATTGCTCTAATACGTATATGTATAGTAGACTGCATTGTATATTTGTCGCCTATTACTTGATTAACGATATGGTATTTTACTGTGTAGCACAAAATGTATACAATTTGTTCATTCTGATGTTTGCAAGTTATCATGATCCAATAAGAACGGACTAGATACTAAGTTCGCTATTTAGTAATGTTTAATTGAATACCCGACAAAATTCAACAATTCTTTAAATCCAGCTTGCGTGCTTGAAGTAAGCACCAATCCCAGTCGCAGCGCACTGACGCGTTTGGACCTTCCATGATCATCATCAAAGTACGAGGGCAACCTGACTAGTGAGGATCAAACCGCATTGCATATATATGTAACGAAAACTTAGATATGCGGCTCTCACATCTAGCAGTCTCGCATACATTGAACCTGACTGGAAACGTCGGATGCACAATTTCTATGCAGTCACGAAAATTAAAAGTTTGCAGCATTCGCCACATATACATATATAGGCAATACAATTTAACAATAATTGATTGCGCGGTTGGTGGTAAAAATTCTTTAAATCAAGTTTGCGAGTTTGACGTAAACACCAATCCAATTGTATTTAACCAGTCGTCGAACAAAATAACAAAACTACCGCCAGGCGCAACGCACTGGCGCGTTTCGACCTTCCATGATCATCATCAGAGTACAACGGCAAACTGACTATCGAGGATCAAACCGCATTGAATATATATGGAAATCAAATTTAGATATGCGGCTCTCACCTCTAGCAATCTCGCATACATTGAACCTATTTTTTGTTTAGATTCTATTCTTAACTCTGGCGCTATTTTGTTGATTTAAACACATAAACATCTATCGATCCTATGTAATGACTCTATACATCATAATATAACTTTTGAGTTTATACAGAAAAGTAACCACGTGTGGTTGAAGGTAATTTTGCTAGGTTGTTCGACTACTGGTTAAATACAATGGAATTTGTTTACTTCAAGCTCGCAAACGTGATTTAAAGAACTGTTTAAAATCTTCCAAGAGATATTATATATATATATATATATATATATATATATATATATATATATATATATATTCATTATATTCATTCCTTCCTGTGTGCAAAAACAAAGAAATTTTATCAGATATAAGAAAATTTTCTTTCTCATGGTCTTCTCAAATATCTACTCATGAACATATCTTTATATATAAATTGGAAAGCAAAACATGATAGAAATATGTGAACAAAGCGAGTGTGAAAAATAGAAACCAATCAAATTGCGTGCGTCACATCCAGTTCAAGCTCAATGCTTGTACGTGCTTCTTCTGCTTACATAAATCCGGCTGCAATTTGTTTATCCATAAGGCTTCGTATGTGGCTAGCTCAAAAGAATATATATATATATATATATATATATATATATATATATATATATTGAAATAGGAAGCAAAATCGAAAATCTAAAGAGGGGTAGTGACAAAAATGGGAACAACCAGTCAATTGCTCAATGCTCCAATATGCTTCCCTGCTTGTATATATCCAGCTGCAGTATGCTCATCCATATATATATATATATATATATATATATATATATATATATATATATATATATATATATTATGAAACTGAAGCGAAATCGAAAATCTAAAGGGGGTAGTGACAAAAATGGGGAACCACCAGTCAATTGCTCAATGCTCCAATATGCTTTCCTGCTTGTATATATCCGGCTGCAGGTATGTTTATCCTATATATATAGAGTATATATATATATATATATATATATATATTCATTTGTAAATATGAGAAGATTATGGAAAAGACACTGGTCTTGTATCTAATAAAATTATATCTATATTTATGAAATGGAAAGGGTATTGTGAAATTTGTTAAGGCTCGCATTCCGAAAGAATATTCCATTTGTTTTGAATTAGCAGAAACAAAATGCGGTCAACCAGCACATCAGATCTGATCATAGTCGACCTTACCCAATGTAACACTAGCAACAAATTCGGTAACAACACAGTCATTATGCCAGACCAACTGGATGAAATGAAATTTACAACGAGGAAAGGCAAGAGTGCGGGATTTACTAAAACTTGACGAAGTATGAGCGTAAATAAATATGGATATACGTGCGGTGCATATCGAAAAAGTAAGCAAGAAAGTAAAATGTGCTGCACAAAAAACAAACATGTGCATTTTCTTCAAACAGACAAGTTGCTATCATCTAAATCCAATTTTCGAGCTTGATATAAACATAAATTCCATTTTATTTAACCAGTCGTACTACAAAGCAAAACTAACGTCTTCCACAGGTACTGACGCGTTTCGGCCTTTCATGAATATTGCCATTGCACGGCGAAAAACTATTTAGTAAGGATCGAACCGCAATGCATATACAAGCAAAGCGAAGTTAGATTTGCGGCTTTCACTTCTATTACGCTCCGCACACATCTTACTTGACTGATAACGTTGGCTGCACAATTACTATGCAGTCACGATCATTAGCTTTATGCAGCTATCGCCACGTGTGTATAAATTACACACATACGCAATCTCTGATTGCGGGTGTGGTGAATACAATTCTTTCTAGCAAGTTTGCGAGATTGATATAAACACCAGACCCTAGTGTGTTCAGTCACTCGCAAAACACAGAAAATCTATCTTTAGTCACACGTTCTGACGCATTTCGACCTTCTATTATCAGATAAGTATCTGAGCTCAAATAAGAATTAATTATTTGGTTCATGCAAAATAAATATCCAGATTTCATACAATGCACCATAGAGTAAAATCAAAAGACATGAAGTATACTCATCCATTTTTAACTGAAATTATTTACATATATAGAATATGTAATACAGTCTTGAAATATATTCGTTTCATTAGAAACAATGAATACCCAACATGCAATTATAAGTTTTGTGTAATTACCGTTTATCGATATTTCACAAACAAATTTACAATCATACATTCGCCTAGGAGATTGTCCAATCATATTATCCCACACACCTCACCCAAATATATAGTGGTTAAAGGGCGTAATATCAGCTCCTACCAATGAGTCGCCAGTAAGTACGAAATGAATGTGCATGAGATTATACTTTCCGCTCTTGCTCTCTTTGGTTTATCCTTCTGGTCACAACTGAACTAATTTTTTACTAGGTTCACAACACCTAATACATACCTGCATACACATCAGGTCTCCGCAACAAACAGTATTTAACTCTTATATATTGAGTTGAATGATGTCATGCTTAACGCGAAATTTAATAACTAATAAAGATCAAGGCCAGAGTGTATGGATTTACTGGAGTAACAGGTGATCAGAAAGTGTTGTAATTCTCAATTTCGGTGAACTTTAGCATAAATTGATATCCATCAGGTTGGTATCATGTACCGACTCGGTAACCATTGTGTTAGTACCATGTACCTTTTCGGTGCTATAATGTTGGTATCGGTTACTAACTTAATAGTATAGTGTTAGTATCCTTTACAGACTCGTATATATATATATAGGTGAGTTAGCATTGAAGTCGATTGTCGAGACTTTATATGCATGTTAGGCTCACTACTGCAGGTTTACACATTCGTCCAGGAGATTGTACCGTCCTATTATCCCACATACTCTCCAAATATAGAGTGGTAAAGGGCGTAATCGGCTCCTACTGATGAGTCACCAGTAACACGAAACGAATGTGCATGAGATTATACTTCCGTTCATGCTGTCTTTGGTTTATCCTTCTCATTTGTTGCGGAGAACATATATATATTTAAGTATGCATTAGGTGTTGCGAACCTAGTAACAAATTAGTTCAGTTGTGACCAGAAGGATAAACCAGAGACAGCATGAACGGAAAGTATAATCACATGCACATTCGTTTCGTGCTTACTGGCGACTCATTAGTAGGAGCCGGTATTACGCCCTTTAACCACTGTATATTTGCGTGAGGAATCTGGGATAATAGGACGATACAATCTTCTAGACGAATGTGTAAACCTGCAGTAGAGAAGCTAACATCGTATAGTCTCGACAATGCGATTTCAACGCTAACTCACTCTATATAATACATATATATACCGAGTCTGTAAAGGATACTAACACTATGAATATTATGTTAGTATTATTATAATCAAGGTTGCGGTCTTGATATAAACACCTGACCCATTAATTACTTACATATGTCAGTATAAACTAAGAATTGTGTAGTGTAGAAAAGGCAATTCATCCAATAGACCGGTTTCGTCCTTATTGGGAACTCATCATGTGCTGGCCAGAATTTACCGCGGACAGGGTTCGAACCTGGGCACGTCTGCCTCGGAATCTGGTGCTCTAACCACTGGATGAATTGCCTTTTCTACACTATACAATTCTTAGTTTATACTGACATATGTAAGTAATTAATGGGTCAGGTGTTTATATCAAGACCGCAACCTTGATTATAATAATTGTTATCACCACCCGCGCAACCAATGTTCGTTTAATTATATAAATGTTCATTTCAATACCACTTCCCCATGTAATGTGGTGTCTGTTCAGTAATGACAGATTGGGTATGGTTAGTTGGAACTTTGGGTCTAAATGGATGCCATATGAGCTCCACCTAAAGGAAAAATTGACTAACCAAGTTACATTAGTTAGCATATAACTGAAAATTGTGTGTAGTGTAGTGTGCGGCAGGATAGCTCAGTGGTTAGAGCACCAGATTCCGAAGCAGACTTGCCCAGGTTCGTATCCTGTCCGCGGCAAATTCTGGCCAGTACTTGATGAGTTCCCAATAAGGACGAAACCGGTCTACTGGATGAATTGCCTTTTCTACACTATACAATTCTTAGTTTATACTGACATATGTAAGTAATTAATGGGTCAGGTGTTTATATCAAGACCGCAACCTTGATTATAATAAATGTTATCACCACCCGCACAACCAATGTCCGTTTTATTATGTTAGTAACTGATACCAACATTATAATACCGAAAAGGTACTTGGTACTAACACAATGGTTTCCAAGTCGGTACATGTTCCTAAAATGATATGATATATGCTATAGTAAACCAAAATTGAGAATTACAACAATTTCTGAACACCTGTTACTCCAGTTAATCCATACATTCTGGCCTTTATCGATATCAGTTGTCACATTTCGCGGTAAGCATTACATCATTCAATTCACTATATAACAGTTAAATACTCTTTGTTGCGGAGAACTAATATACACGCAAGTATGTATTAGATGTTGTGAACCTAGTGACAAATTAGTTCATTTCTGACCAGAAGGATAAACCAAAGACAGCATGAACGGAAATTAGAATCTCATGCACATTCGTTTTGTGCTTACTGGCGACTCATCAGTAGGAGCCGGTATTACGCCCTTTAACTACTATATATTTGGGTGAGGAATGTGGGATAATAGGACAGTATAATCTCACACATTTTACACCCAAATATATGATGATTAAATGGCGTAATACCGGCTCCTATTGAAGAGTGGCCAGTAAGCACTAAACGAATGTGCATAAGATTATACTTTCCGTTCATGCTGTCTTTGGTTTATCCTTCTGGTAACAACTGAACTAATTTGTTACTAGGTTCGCAAAACCCGAAAACCCCTGATTGGTAGCTTTTGAATATATTTGGCTCAGAGTAACTAATAAATATTCAGTTATGCATGGATTACAGTGTGCATAAACCATATGTTGATTTACTTTTTAATAGAACATTAATCCAAAGTCATAATGAGCCATAGCTCTTAATCACGAGCTTCGAGAATGCTGCCTGTTCATCAGTAGAACCTAGAACTTGCCTCAAAGACACTACAAACGTATTAAAGTAAAGTATGAGTTTACACATTCCGTTTTATTAGCCAATTCATGAACAACTTTAAATTTTTAAATTTAGTAATTATGCTAACTTTTAAAAAAATTCCTTATCTGAAATATATAATCTGTTTTACTATACGCAATGCTGGTTTGGTAAATCAAGGCAAACGCTCAAATCGAGTTATTCGTTCATAGAATTCCAATGAAATTGTGATTCTTTTTTTATTGACGTAATTGTAAAACTGAAAGTGAAATTTAACAACATGTGGCTATAAGAAACGCTAAATTCATAACTGTATATTTGTTAGCTCAATTAAACCAAAAATATGTAAAATTTGTATACTAATAGCATCATAACACATTTCATTATTGATTTCTATCAACGTCGAGTTGAAGCTTTGTGCACCCTTATTGTATTTACAGCATTGTTGCTCCCTTTATTCTCATAAGAAAGCTTAATCAATCAGTGTATTAGATCTAGGTTTAATGGTTATTCGAACACCTCAGAATAGTAACCGCCACAGTTGGACCTAGAACTCTAACCAAAGGCCATTAGGCTCGGAGATATAAAATGTATTTCCTACGCTACGGGACTGCATATTACGTGTTATTCTACTTTGTGTACCAACTTATTTTTAATGATTCTTTAAATCAAGTTTGCACATTTGAAGTAAACACCATACACATTGTATTTAACAAGTCGTCGAACAACATAACAAAACTACCGCCAATCGCAACGCATTGACGCATTTCGACCTTCCATGATCACCATCAGAGTACGACGACAAACTTACAAGCGAGGATCAAACCGTATTGCATATATATTAATCTTGCATAAATTTTACGTGTCTGGAAATGTCGGCTGCACAATTTCTATTGAGTTACGAACATTAGCTGTTTGTAGCTTTCGCCACACGCATACATATAGACAATACAACTTAACAATAATTGATTGCGCGGGTGGTGGTTACAATTATTTAAATCAGTCACATACAATGTATGCAAGACTACTAGAGGTGAGAGCCGCATATCTAATTTTGCTTTCCATATATATGCAATGCGATTTGCCGTCGTACTCTGATGATGATCATGGAAGGTCGAAACGCGTCAGTGCGTTGCGACTGGCTGTAGTTTTGTTATTTTATTCGACGACTGGTTAAATACAATGGGATTGGTGTTTACTTCAAGCTCGCAAACTTGATTTAAAGAATCGGTACCACCAGCCGCGCGATCAATTTTTGTTTAATTGTATTCCTTTTAATGAGTCCTTGCTTCAGAGGGACACAAATTATTATCACTTCCAACGTAACAGTTCAACTAACTAACCCTGGTCTGTTAATAAAGGCAAACACTATACCAACTGGAGGAGTGAAACAGAATTAAAGCATGATAATATTACTTGATAATTCATAAAAGTTATACATATGTTAAGTTGGTCTAAAGTAGACAACGCTCAAGTTAGCAAATGCACAGCAATTACTAAACCAGGGTTTCGTCTCTAAATTGGTAGTCTGATTGACTGAGACAGAAAATGAGCTCCTCATATAGGACTTGCGCATGGCAAGCAATTTATAGTATAATTTTTTATTGCAAATATGTGAACTGACTCGTCACTTGGTTTGTCACGCAAAATTAAATAATTTATCTCTTATTATGCTTCACATAAATTATAGCCAGAAAATTTTATTCCGCGTATTTATTACATGAATAAATACAACTTTTAAATCCGAGGCCCGTAAAGATATTGAAACTCCACAAATTGAAAATACTTTATTAGTATTGCGTTAAACAGAAACGAGTTTACAGATAATTTCTTAAAAATCTTGCTGTATCTGAAATCAGCTTACCGTGAAATTTCGCCATATACAGACAACAGATGAATAATATAAGATAAAGTCGATTGATTAAGTAATACTATTTTAAATTCATTATTCCACTGTATGTCATCTTTTCACTAAACATCAGACGCCGGGCAACAGAATTGGTCTGGTTAAATTATATTACACTCAAAAGTATGCACAAATCCTTTTGTAGTTTACGCCATAATTGACAAAACACGAACATTATTCTGTCAACCAGAGTTTGACAATCGGTTTTACACAACGTGTAACTGCAGACTACATGCTAAATTGCCCTATACAAATACACCCAAAAGTATACATATATATCCCAAAAGTTATATATATATATATATATATATATATATATATATATATATATATATATATATATATATATATATATATATATATAGCAGAATTGCTATTCGCGAAATATCAAATGACATCTTGCACACTCAGATAATGTATTTTTTAGTGGAAGTTATTGGTGACTAATAAATGATAATATCACTACATTCGCTCTCGTTAAATTATTAGGACCCTCATATTACTAAAGTGGATCCGATACCCTTCAAGTACTTTAACTTATTGAAAGTATCAAAAATTTTGAATGAATTAGACAGAATTCCAAGTCATATACCTTTGATAAAAGTTTATAGTTATTAGGATTCGTTTAGGTTTTATTGTAATTAAGTATGCAAAACATTAATTCTAGCGGTAAATTGTCAACCACGATATAATATAACGTGACTGAAAAAATCTGGAAGTATGTATTTTCAGTAATATAATTACGGAATATACTGGTAACATTTGGTAGCATAATTATGGCTCTTGACAGATATTCCGTGATCGTTAGTGGAACTGTGACTTGAGTGAGGTTACTGGCAACAAATTACCATCCCAGAGCCTTGTAAGGCTTCGCGTTTATGGGTACCGAAAAAAATCAGACGTAGAGTTGACGGAGATTTGACCAAGGGAATTGTCCGTCTTTAACTGGCAGTTGTAAAGATCTGCTTGACCATCGTTCCGACAAACGCATAAAAATGAATTGTTTACAAATTACTTTCGCTTTATGTAGGCTTGGCTGAGAAAAACCAGACACTTAAATTCGAGTACAATACCTATTTAATTGAATACTGCCGCTCATATAAATTTATTTAAATTGAAAGTACTAAATTATGAGGATATTACATCTACTTCCTCCTTTTAAGAACATAATATTTATGAAAAATAGGTATTCTGGAGTTATAGCGATTACTTTAAGACAAATTTTGAACCCAATGATGCAACTGGATGTCAAACTATCATAGAGAAAAATATTTCATTTTGAAATAAGTAATTGCATCTCCCAGGTTGGGGTTAATCTCACTTATATGGTTGCAGCGCACTGACACATTGATTTTGCTATAAAATTATGGCAGATAAATTATCAAAATTGTTCAGCATGTTAAATACAACAATTCAATATTTCTATAATTAAACAAACATTTGTTGCGAGGGTGGTGATAACAATTATTATAATCAAGGTTGCGGTCTTTATATAAACACCTGACCCATTAATTACTTACATATGTCAGTATAAACTAAGAATTGTATAGTGTAGAAAAGGCAATTCATCCAGTAGACCGGTTTCGTCCTTATTGGGAACTCATCATGTACTGGCCAGAAGCAGACGTGCCCAGGTTCGAACTCTGTCCACGGCAAATTCTGGACAGCACATGATGAGTTCACAATAGGGGCATAACCAGTCTACTGGATGAATTGCCTTTTCTACACTATACATTTCTTAGTTTATACTGATATATGTAAGTAATTAATGGGTCAGGTGTTTATATCAAAACCGCAACCTTGATATAATACTTCAATATTTCATCAGTCTACAGACAAATATGCGTATAAATGTTATTGATTAATAAATGACAATATTCAAGTTGTAGGTCGTGACAAAGTATAAAAAATAATACAAGCGTTTAACGTAGTTAAACTACCGTCAATTACACACAATGTCATATTTCTATCTTCCATGATCAACTTCAGAACACAACGGAAACTGACTAGCAAGGATACAACTGCAATTAAAACATATGTAAAGCATAATTTTACATGCGGCACTCACCTGTAGTAATCTCACAAAAAATATACTAAACTGGAAATGTCGGCTGCACAATTTCTATGCGCCCAGGAACATAGAAATTTTGCGGCTTTGGTTACATTTCTATATAAATGTTTTGCAATAAAACTTTAATAGATTACGCGGGTGGTGTTAACAATCATTCAAATCAAATTGGCGAGCTAGATATAGGCAACAAACATATTGTATATAACCAGTCGCACAACCTTACCAAACTATCATCATTCATGCGTACTGACGCGGTTTTGTTTCATGATTATCATCAGAGCAAGACGGCAAATTGACTGCCGAGATTCAACCGCAATGTATATATAAGAAAAGAAAATTATTTATGCCGCTTTCCCAAGTTAAGCACGATATATCTGAGATAATTAGAGGTGAGAGTTGCGTATAAATTTTTGCCCTCCATGTACATGCATTGCCAGTTGATCCCTGATATCCAATTTACCATCTACCTATGAAAATTAAATACTGTGTTTTGCGGAGAACTACTAGATACATATATATATATATATATATATATATATATATATATATATATATATATATGTATATATATATTAAAATATAGAGGTTTTGCGAATAGTCAATAAATAGTTGTTAGACCAGAGGATAAACCAAAGACAGTATGAACAGAGTATACTCATAATTCGTTTCGTGCTTACTGAGACCAATCAGGAACCGGTATTACGCCCTTTAACCACTATATATTTGGGTGAGGAATGTGAGATTGTACCGTCCTATTATCCCACATTCCTCACCCAAATATATAGTGGTTAAAGGGCGTAATACCGGCTCCTACTGATGAGTCGCCAGTAAGCACGAAACGAATGTGCATGAGATTACACTTTCCGTTCATGCTGCCTTTGGTTTATCCTTCTGGTCACAACTGAACTAATTTGTTACTAGGTTCGCAACACCTAATACATACTTGCATATATATTAGTTCTCCGCACCAAACAGTATTTAACTGTTATATATTGAATTCAATGAGTAACAAGTGTTCATAAATAGTTGAAATTCTCAGATTTGGTGAAATATAGCATACATTGAAATCCATTGTATCGGTACCATGTACCTTTTTGGTACCATAATATTGTTATCGGGTATTGACACAATAGCCATCGTGTTGGTACCCTTTACAGACTCGGTATATATTATATATAGTGAGTTGGCTTTGAAGTCGCATTGTCGAAGACTTTATATGAAGTTAGCTTCACTACTACAGGTTTACACATTCGTATAGGAGATTGTACCGTCCTATTTTCCAACATTCCTCACCCAAATATATAGTGGGTAAAGGGCATAACATCTGAACCTACTGATGAGTCGCCAGTAAGCACGAAACGAATGTGCACGAAATTATAATTTCCATTCATTTTGTCTTTGGTTTATCCTTCTAGTGATATTTGAACTAATTAGTTACTAGTTGCCTAACACCTAATACACAACTGCATATATATAAGTTCTCCGCCACGTTAATTCTAAAGCAAATATAAATTAATATTAAATGATTTCATTGTTACTAAGACAACGTAGTAACCGTAAACGAACAGAACAAAGTATAAGGTTTGTGCTGCGATAACTGATGTACAGAATTGTTTTTTCTTGATTTCGATAGACTCAGAAAAGTATTGCCCGTTGCCGTATTGACAGATTATTTGGTACCGAAATACTCTTTGGTAGACAATTTATTTTTGTTCGACAGGAAATTGATTAATTACCTGATCCTCATTTTACAAAGCTTGATTTTTACATAAACTGTCTTCAATTTTCTATGAATATTTCGGCTTCCTTTTTCGGCAGCATATTTTTTCATGGTAAGCTCATCTTAACAAGAATGTGACAATTGTTATCTCAAGTAATAAATTTATTTTATACCACTTCAATTATACTAAATGTTGGATCTCTTAACCATAATTGACTTTTTAATAGATACTTGTATTTCATGTACTTTCATGTGTGCTTGTTTTCACGTGTCCATTCATACAGGTGCAATTATAATGATCTAATAATGTATGGAACTTTCACTAGAAAAGCGTACGCCGTACATGTTTTTGAGACTGTTTATGAATGGGAATTAATCAAGTAAATATATTTAAATGAATATTTGCGTTCATATGAGTGAAATTAATTGGATTAATGCTAATTAAAATTTTCACACGCCAGACTTATTTTTTACCACTATTTTTTCAATGATATATTTACGAGTGACGTCCAGGTGAGAAAGGGGGCAAGATAATGTGAATACAGCGGCATCAAATTCCTTTCGTGGTAGTTACCTTAGAGTAAGTAAAATAATAAGTTTTGCTATGATTAAACGTTAAAACAATGAAGGTCCGAAAATTAAATTAAATTTTGTCTACTGAAAGAAAGATTTTAGTGATGTTGTAACGAAAATTTGCTTTTTAACGTAAAGGTTTACTAAAAATTGTTATATAAAGTAAGAAACATAAGGTAATAGATACTGCAAGTTAACAATTAATAAAAGACGAAATTTTAAGTTCATCTCAAAATTAGTTACGAGGTTAATAATTCTTCTTTCCCCACCATTTGTAAATTAATTTTTATTCAATATTCTTTAAAGAAACAACTACAATGAGTTTCATGAGTAAATTTATTCATAATTGGAAGTACATTGAGTCAGTTAGATCAAAAGGCAGATCGGATGGTCGTGGTAATACCTGGCTCCAAGCTAAGCAGAACCATAGAAATGGTAGTGTCGACATAAAATATACATGTCATTTTGAAACAACTCGTTGACATAGTCACTAGACTTCCCAACTTAATGAAGATAATGGCACTATTATGCACATCACGAGTGTATGAAATTCCATCTAAGTGTGTCTGGGAGACACCTTGCACCTAATTAAAGTAAGAATAGAGGAACCAAGAACTGGATGCAAAGATGAAGATGTTGATAGATTAGACCTGGCAGGTCATATACAACAGTCTGGGCATACAGGTATGAGAGAGGGGGGGGGCATTTTTAAACCTGTATCAATAAGTTTTCGTAATAGATCGACAAGATTGGTAAAAGTATCCATTGAAATTAAGTCAAGAGATAAAATAAATATTAAAATAATAAATAAATAATAAATAATAAAATAAGGACGAAACCGGTCTACTGGATGAATTGCCTTTTCTACATTATACAGTTATTAGTTTATACTGACATATGTAAGTAATTAATGGGTCAGGTGTATTGTTCTAATGTAATTTTTTTATAATCTCTTCAGTATTTACTGCAAAAGAAATTTTCGACTGTAGTACTCGCATTGTCTTGTTCACTTCCCGATATGCGCAAATTGAAATTGTCATTAATGCCATAAGTTTCATTACTATGAACACATAATTACATTTAACTGATTAATTATCAGTTTTAAACACACACACACACACACACACACACACACATACGAGTATGGTATACGCTTGTCTAAGGAATCGGAAAAGTGCTTTACTTGATTAATGGGATTTCACTTGGATGGTTGTAAGGTGATTAATACATGCACACATGTAAAAATATGACACACGCATATCTTGTGAAAAATTTGTATGATTAGTATAATTGAACACGTCTAAACGAAATATTCTATTTGATTTTATAATTGTCACATTCTTGGTGAGACGAGCTAACCTTTAAAAAGGGCTTCTAGGGCAGGTATGTATTAGGTGTTGCGAACCTAGTAACAAATTAGTTCAGTTGTGACCAGAAGGATAAACCAAAGGCAGCATGAACGGAAATTATAATCTCATGCACATTCCTTTCGTGCTTACTGGCGACTCAGCAGTAGGAGCCGGTATTACGCCCTTTAACCACTATATATTTGGTCAAAGAATGTGGAATAATAGGACGGTAGAGCAGGAAGCCGAAATATTCTGTGTAAAACTGAAGACAGTGGATGGGAAAACTGTTTCGCAAAACAAGGACTAGGTAGTTAATCAATTTCCTGTTAAACAACAAATTGTCTCTAAGTTACTTAATTACCTGATGTGTTCTGACTAACACGGGCCGAGTTCCAAATGCTTTGATCGTCGGCGTTATTGAGGATTCATTTCTCGGAATCCTTCCGCGGTACTCTGTACATCACAAATCATACAAATAAGCTAGTGAAGAAAGTCTTATAAATTACAGATTTGTTTCTTTTGCTATTTTTAAGAGATAACTTCTTTGATCTAACTCCGTTTGTCCGTTCATTCAATAGGCTGAGTAAAACAACCAGTTGATTTCGAATTTTATACCTTTAAAGACACAAATTATGGCCAGTTAACGCCACGAAACAGAATTCGTCATTCGCACAGGAAATTTCGAAATGACGTCGACACTTTTTATATTATGTAGAAGGACCTTGTCTACGAACTATTGATATTTCAACATAGCAGAATAATGTAGCTTTAGCAAATTAATGTTTGCATCCTTTTTCTTTCAGTTTAATTAAGATGAATCAATTCACACGTTTCAATCGATAACGAACACTAATTAAGTCTTAAAATCTGTTATCAGTGGTTTTTTCAAACATTCGCCGACTAATATGCATTTGTTAAAGCGTAAACCTGAACAACGCTTCCACTGTACTTTTTCTTCACTCCAAAGCATAAGCACAGACCTTTTCTAGGTTACTTTTAGCAGGTAGTGCTATTTACTGTGATGCTCATTATACGTTTACTCGGTAAATGTCGTTACATGAATTTGATATTTATTATAATGCAAACGATGATTGAGTTAAGGCTTTGAAGCAGTGATTGTCATTTTCGTAGGGTAGTTACTGATAAATTTATCCTTTTATACCATAGAAGGATCTTTTTTCACTTTTTTCAACATTCTACCTGACAGAATGGAGCAGCTGTGGCAAATTAGTGTTTTCGTTATTTTGCTTCCAAATTAATGAATATGAAGCAATCCACACGATTTAATCAAGGAAGAACAGTCTAATTAAGTCAAAACGTGTGATTAGTTGTCTTTTCAAAATAATCGCCGCCTTTTGTGCAATTCCGATAATGAAAACGCAAATATCAGTTTCCGTGTACTTTTGCTCGGCTGCAATTCATATAAATAGAAAGTTTACAGCTTTTGTTTTCCAATTTTTCCTGAGATTAAAACATGCTTTCAGAAAATTTCTTTTAGCTTGATTATTCTCGATAATTCGATCAAAATAATTGACAAAATTTCTGTTAGGCAGCAATATTTTTACGCAGTTTAATTAGTTGGAAAAGTAAATTTTTACTGTTTATAGAGAACAATTGTTTTTATCATTTATTTATATCAAGTTTGCGAGCTTGAAGTAAACACCAATCCCATTTTATTTAACCAATCGTCGAACAGCATAGCAAACTACCGTCTGTCACACGTAATTTTGCTATGTTGTTCGACGACTCGTTAAATACAATGGGATTGATGTTTACTTCAAGCTCGTTAGCTTGATTTTAATGTGTTACCGTCACTAGCTCAGTCATTGTTTGGTTAACTATTGTTTTTTGCTTTTTATTGGTAAACCAAACTTGAGGTATATATATATATATTGCGTCAGTACAACGGGATTGGTGTTTACTTCAAGCTCGCAAACTTGAGTAAAATAATTGTTACTTTTCAAAGAACAGACGCAAGTCAATTGATGCAGTTGGCTTACTTCTCCAAATTCTTATTATAAAAAAGACTTCATATAAAAGTTTGGGTTCCTTGTAACTCTCTTGACTTATACTGAAAAGCATAACACCAATGAAAAAGAGCTCCTGCAATGTATTCAGTGGTTAGAGCGATAGATTCAAATTTGTGCCATATCCGTTGCAAATTCTGGAAAGCACGTAATGAGTTCCCAATAAGGACGAAACCAGTCTACTGAGTAAATTGCCTATTCTACACTATACAATATTTAGTTTATACTGACAAATGTATGTATATAATAGGATTGATTTTTATATAAAAAAATCGCAACCTTGATTTAAATATTTAAAATAATCGTCCGCGCAACCAATGTTCATTTAATTATATAAATGAGTTTCAGGTTGTATAACGAATGATTTTTCTATCACAAAAGTAGCCATCCTTGACAATTCTACGTTATGTTCATACTTTTCCAATGCGAACTTTCGTCATGATACCTAGTATATTTCACATTGATTAAGATAAGAAATTATCTTAACCAAAATACATATATCATTTAGCCTTTCTATTTAACTATCTATAAATATGTATGTTCATTTATGTTTTCC
Source organism: Eudiplozoon nipponicum (assembly GCA_029291075.1). Lineage (NCBI taxonomy): Eukaryota > Metazoa > Platyhelminthes > Monogenea > Mazocraeidea > Diplozoidae > Eudiplozoon > Eudiplozoon nipponicum. The sequence continues at coordinate 108,911 of JAQBSW010000825.1, read as the reverse complement.
GTATAAAAAAAACATTACGAAGGATATAAAATGTAGTTCATTAAGAAGATCGTTTTAGTCATTATGGGAAACCATTTTTGAAATTCCAATTAAACAGTAAATTGAAGCATCACAAACACATATCACCTACAATTTAGGTATCACATATGTACATGTCTTTCTAGTTGTGTAATTTAAGATTACTAAAAAATTTCTGGTTTATTTTAATTAACACGAAAGCAATATATGGAAACATTCGAGTATTATACTGAAAGGATGTTTGGCAATTACAGACATTTTAAAGCCATGCGAGTTGATACATGTGTTTAAGTTTAAATTTTCTTTCAGTCTGTTCGTCAAATATCTGGACAGTTCCTTAAATCAAGTTTGCGTGTTTGAGATAAACGCAAGTCCCCAAACACAGTAAACCTACTGTCAAATGCTTCTACTGACACTTTTCGACCTTCCATGGTTATAATCAGAGCATGACGAAAAATGACTACCGAGAATCAAGTCGCAATGTGTATATATGAGCAGTACGCCAATGATATCCGAGACTGACAGTGATGCTTAAATAGCTAAAACTAGGTAACTAAGCAACTCGTTGATCGACTAACGCAAGTTGTCTACAGCCAACGCATTTCTATTGACTGGTTTTACATGACGTCAATAGAATTGCATAATATAGCAAATACAAACGCATTAAGTAGACCTGTATTTTCCTTATCGGGCACTCGTTAAATACTTGCTAGGATTACGGTGGCCGTAGCTCAAATAAAAGAGATTTTAGAATAGAATTGTACAGCGCATTTACTTCTCCACCAAAGCTGTGCTTCACAAGCAAATTTTACTGTTTTTAATTTGAGTTTTTGGTCATTCTTTTCTTCAGGGTGATTGTAGTGGCATCACCTTGACATAAAGTTTCACCGAACCATTCCCAATCTAGCATAATAGAACAGATATAATACCACTATAAAAATAATACTTTATATATATATATATATATATATATATATATATATATATATATATATATATATATATATATATTGTTTAATGTAAGCATAAGCAACTTGGAGAACATTTAAACGACATTTGCATATAATAGATTTGTTGCTCGGTTGTAATAAATTAAGTAAAAATCAAAAACATCAGTTGTAAGTATCTTTACTTGCAATAGTATGAATTCTTCTACGGTAAGCAGGTTTTAGTGCACACTATATTCACGCATTATTATCAATATCTACTGCCTGTTAGTTCCCAATTTGCTCGAAGCCAATCCAGTAGATGAATTTTATTGGTTATCTTATGCAATGTTTTGTATTCATTATATATATATATATATATATATATATATATATATATATATATGCCAATAATATCTTATTATTGTCAAATATTTAAAAAATTTTCTTTAATAAACGAAACACTTCTTATAATTTATATTCAAGTTTTTCGAAGAAACCATTTATTATGATATATTGAAACCTTATTAAAACGGGAAAATTTAAGACATTTTGAGATCATCCAATTTCAATTTCCACCATCTTCTATCTACCAGTTGAAACTTTTTGTTTCACATTTCAAATAAGTCAACAATGTTGTTTTACAGATATTTCAGGAAGCATGCTAAATAATATTTTTTACGTTTCATAACATCCTATAAAGCAATACTTAAATGTAGAGTTGTAATGCACAGTGCTGTTCTTTTTGTTTTGAATTTCGCCGCCGTTTTCTTGTGCGGGACAATTGATAGCACTCGTAGATCGGTAAAAAAGACTTTCCGAAACATTTACGTTGAAAAATGAACCTTGGGACAATCCTGTTCTAGATAATCATACTACTTTGAATAAATATATACAGAAGATCTAATTACTTTATGGGATCTTGAATCCTTTTAAATTTCCAGGTGCACCGATTTTTGGCCTTGATTGATGGGTTCTCACTTTTATCTTCATTTTGAAGCCCTCCATCAGCTGCTTGTCTGAAAATGACGTTGGAAAAAAAGAGTGGAAAATCTTGTTCCAACGTCATTTTCAGACAAGCAGCTGATGGAAGGCTTCAAAATGAAGGGACAAGTGAGAACCCATCAGTCAAGGACAAAATACGGTGCACCTAGAAATGTAAAAGTATTCAAGATCCCATAAAGTAATTAGATCTTCTGTATATATTTATTCAAAGTAGTATGAGTATCTAGAACAGGATTGTCCCTAGGTTCATTTTTCAACGTAAATGTTTCGGAAACTCTTTTCGGGTCCTTTCTTCATTCCGCTGTTCATTATATAATATAGAGACACACTAATAAATTTTAATACATTTATTTAAATCAAGTTTGCGATCTTGATATAATTTCTTTATTTTACGTGCTGAGGTGAGGGAACACCACTTGTACCAAATTCCCAAGAAAATCCATGGAGCCGGCTTATCCTCTAAAAGGAGTCAGCCGCAGTAAAGTAAAGTAAAGTAAAGTAAAGTTTGGACAAATGAAAGGATGGTAAAAATGTTCCATAAAATGTTATGCTGCGTAAACGAACTGGGAACAATCCTGTTTAAGTAAAAACACAGATCAGTATTGACGTATTTGGAATTCCGGGATCATCATCAAAACACAATGGAAAAATGTTTAACGAGAAGGTAACCACAATATATATATATATATATATATATATATATATGCACTAATATTCTTTCGTGGAATAGGGTAACCACGTTGCTTTAATAAATTTATCGTTACATGTTTCAGCATATTTAATAGAGATATGGCTCAAGCATCTTTGCTTACCTTATAAAATCATTCCGAGTTTTAGTTCGCTATTCATTTAGACATCGTGCTCAAAAGATGACCATGGATCGAAAAGTATCAGAACCTGTGGCTGACGGTAGTTGTGCTATGCTGTGCGATTGGTTAGACACAATAAGATTGGGGTTTATATCAAGCTCGAAAACTTGATCTAAATAACAGTTTTTAGAACCAGCGATAACAATAATCGTTCAATTTCTAAATTTCATAACATAAAACAAAATTATTTCAAGTAAGTAACATTTTAATGCTGGTGTATATCTTGTCACTTGGGGACCATCTATTTTAAAAATAAATATTTATTTAGTTATTTTTTATTTATTTAATCGTTTATTTATTTACTTTATTCAGTAATTAATTTATTTTTTAAATTATTCATTATTTATTTATTCATTATTTACATATAGTATTCATTTATTATTTATTAATTTTTAATATTATTTATTTATTCTACACCAAATGATCATGAATTTAAACAGAGACCGCGGAAACTGTCAAGTACTGATGAGTGTGCATAATGGGCGATTCCAATGTATTCGATGTATTTAATTTGCAATCTTATATAATGTTTAGTTTATAACGAAAAAATATAAATAGTCAAATCCTGCCATTACTCTGTCATATAAATATTAATAAATATGTATGTATATATATATATATGCCAAATTGCATATACCAGTATATAAAAGAAAATTAATTTTGTATAAAGGTTAGCAAATATAGGAAGTGGAAACATTAAATAAAAGCCCTACGCAATAAAAGTAATTAGAGTTAGTTTGTCCAAGTCAAATAAATAAAAATATTTTTTTATATCACGAATATATGTCAATATGATCATAAAACTAAAGTTAAATTCATCAATTGTCAGCTTTATTTTTTGCCAAGATATCGTAAATTACTTTTTCATTCTGATGGGGAAATTGTGGTGAATTTACACACTCACAAGTTAGTTTGAAATGAAAAAATTATACACGCTTACAAATGAGAATTAAAATAAAAGTGATTCCTGATCTTCACCTATTGCCAATTCAATTTTGTAAGCAATTTTGCACTTCTAATATGAACAGTGTTCAATATCTGAGGAAAATGCACTAAAGTTTCAGCATTTATAAATAAATGGTTATATTTTATAAGTTCATACTTCCTAATTAACGCCAACTTCAGTAAAAGGTTAACGTTTGATTGCTCTCCTAATTTGCAGTTAGAGAAATATATATCTGGCTTTAAAAATTAAAAAGTTAATTCATATAAAATGTCTCCTTTTTACTCTCATTTCACTTATTGAATAATTCGATTTGTTAGGAAAAATATGTTAGGTTCATATGGACTGGCATTGACATTTAATCCCAAGTTTTTTATTGTTACAAAGTTGAATCTTATACATTTCCTACTTAAATGACAACATTGTCTAAAGTTTTTCTGTCAAATTGTGCACTTATTTTTCTCAGCTAAATATACTTTTTACCATAAAATGCGTATAAAATAAATTTTAAAATAATCTTCGTATACATTTTCATTAAATTAATATCACATTTGATTAGTACTTTAAAATCGTCTTTCAGTGCGTATAAGCTTACTACCTGATTGCGATGTTTCCAGTTGTCAAATATTCTGATTGGAAGTAATTAGTGTCCTTTAATTGTTTACCACGATCCTTGCAATCTAGTTTTCAGTTCTCCAAATAAAATTAAAAGATACGAAGTTACTGCCTAAGATAGCGGTATTATATAACACGTTTGGAAGCAATCAATTCATATTTATGAATCTACGCGCTTTTATCTAGTCTACTACTTTTTGGCAATGTGATATAGTGAATGACAATGTTAGCACAAAGCCGTATTTGAACTGTGGACAAGCTCAACTAGTTTCAAAACAGCTAATATAATTTTGCAAGTAGGTGATTTGCTGGCGACATCATTTGAACACCGTATTTTATTAGGATCAACGAAGTTCTGTTTCCTCCCGCTTGTTCTGTTTCCTAATTGAAACTAGTCGAATAAACCCTAGATTATACACTCATCGAGAGGGTCTTAATGTGGCCAGTTCTTCGTGTTTCACAATCTTTTGTGATTTGTGGCTCTTGCGACATCAACACTAATTTATCTCATCATTGCCGGCGTCTTATTGAGATATTAATAGAATTTTAGTTGTTTTACTCAATAAAATTAAGGTGCTCTTCAAATTATTTTCCTCTTTTTCTAATCTCAAGTGATGTTTACAAAAGACGACTAAACTCAGCATTGTATCTGCCAATTATTTGTATTTTAAGCATTCGTTTGAACTGTCAGTGTTATAAGCAGTCAAACATGGGCGTACTTGAACATTTGAAAGTCCTTACTGGATTGTACTCTTTCTGTAACTAATTCCCAAATAAAAATTCAACGTTGTAGCGACAAAGTTAGCTTATCAACCCATTCGAATAAAATAATCAGGATAATTACACTTGAAGCTAAAAATTTTCTATACCTAAGCACATCACAGAGTGCATAATCGGTAGTACAATCATTTTAATAATATTTAACAGTATGTATAAGTATATTGGTAGGATTGGAATCGTTTTCTGTTTTCTGTATTAAGTAAAAATTACAGAAGTTACCAAATGACAGTCTTAAAATAGATCTGTTTCGTACTAATTTGGCACATATCAAGTACTTTCTAGAATTTCCGCAGTCGGAACTTGAAATAGGGCATTTTCTTCAGAGTCGTGCAACTGATCCACAAGACCATCTAAGCTGCATAGAGCATACGATTTTATAGACCAAAATGTTTCTGTTTATTCATTTAGTCAGGTGGATCCTACTCTGTATCGCTTTCGACCTCCAGTTTCAACAAGCCCTTCGCTATCTTTTACCTGATTATCGGGTTGCGATCCGATTTGTTTGCATCCGCTGTCTTCCTGATTTTTTCTCCAGAATTTTCGATTACCGGATACGATAGTCTTTTTCAATAGAAAGTTCAACATAATAAGTTGACAATCAATATTTCAATAGGAAATATTAGTTTAAACTGCCCCATTTATATTTGTTGTTAGATCTCTTAAGCATAAAATGCTAGGAAAGTGTATGTCAAATTGGTTTTATAGTCTGCTATCTGTAATCATAGGCTATACAATAGGCAATAATTTTGGATAATTACGTGGATTTGGCGGGCAAGCCTTATCCACGCCTAAAACCCATTTGTACCTCTCTCTCTTTCTCTCTCTCTCTCTATATATATATATATATATATTATTTTCCAGAATTTAGTCTTTTGTTTCCCCTTGTTCCACAATGTTGTTTCGTCAACTTGGAAACAGCAAAGGTGCGGATTGTAGTGTTGAATGCTCATATTGTTTCGAAATTTCAATATCCGTATGTGCAGCTGCTTCTTTCCTTTCCGTTTGTTGCAAATCTTATCGAATATTTGTTGAGTCACATCGAGGGGGCGTTTTGTCTTGCCTGGATACTAGTAAAATGTTGTTGGGTTTTTTTATTCGTGGTCTGTCGATTAAAACGTCATGCTGCTGAAACTTGAATATTTAGGCCAGGTGTTTATTGTTTTACAAAAGGGGCCTCATAAATATATAATAACTTTTCTGATTATGCTTTATGTAGAATTCAGAAATTGGCCAAATTGATTAGGTGCCCTGCTTCCAATATATGTTTGGAAATAGCTGATTTTCCTGGCGGGGAATTTTTCCAGAAGGAAAATCAACTATTTCCGATCATATATTGGAACCGGGGCACCCGTTCAATTTGACCAATTTATCAATTCCATATAAAGAAAAATCAGAAAAATTATTATATGTTTCTGAAACTCTTTAAATAAAAAAATAAGCACCTGCCCTAAACATACAAAAGTTTCCTCAACGTGATATTCTAGTCGACTGGTCACGAATCATAAAGCAAAACAACAATTTACTAGCATCCAGGCAAGACCAAACGCCCCCTCGACCAGATTCAAGAAACATTCGATCGAATTAGCAACGAACTGAAAGGGGAAAACAGCTACAAAAACGGAGACAGATATTTCGAAACATAAAGAGCATTCAACGCTGCAATCCGCACCTGCGCTGTTACCAAGTGTACAAAAATATATACTCTGAAAATATATGTTGGTAGATGGACGAAAACGGTCTACTAGATGGATTTCCTTTTCTGCCAAATAAAAAATTGCGTTTATACTGATATTATGCTTCTAATGAAAACCCTGTCATTATAATTAAAAATCTATATATATATATATATATATGTATATATATATATATAAACATTATTTTTTTTAGGTATACATAAAAATTTGCCAACAAGCACATGTAGGTATCCATAATTATTGTACATATATTCGATATCGTAAGTTTGGATTCATTTTAATAGTCAGTTGTATATATTGAATTAATGTGTTCTTCCTGCATAATTTAAAAAAATAATGTGGTGAAGTTGATTATCGTATAACCAGTTTGTTGAAACCACATTTCTTATTCTGATCCGAAACATTATCCAGAATGAAATGATATTTAAATCTAAATTGTCAATGAAATAGAATTAAAGTTAAACCATAGAGAGGTTAGAAAATGAAAAAAATTAACATAAAATGAAATTTTATGAAGAAAATTATAATAGAAATCAAAGCAAGAATAGAAGAAATTTTGCGTTATTCTGAAATCGATTATTTTCATGCATTATAAATTAAAACTGTACTGTACACAAATAGAAACAAAAGGATAAATTGTATGATAAAATCCAACCTCATTACATTAAAACACACACACACACACAAACTAATTCTTTATGAATTTAGTACCACTTTCTAAGTAACAAGTGAGTTCCAATAAGACTAGAAGGATATGCTAATGTCAGCATGATCAAAGGATATAATCTCATGTACACATTTGTTTTGTGATTACTTCTAACTCATCAAAAGGAGCTAGTATAGCGCCGAAATTCTATTATATATGCAATCAAAATATATGAGATAGTTGGCCGGTACTAAATATATATTTGGATTAGAGCGTAATATGGACTCTAACTGATGATTCGCCAGTGAAAACGAAACACAAATGCTTAAAAGATTATGCATTTTGCTCGTGTTGGCATTCGAATATAATTAACTTCATCCTTAATTAATTTGTTACTAGATATTCATTACTGAATACATTATTACATATAGATTTGATTTTCGCAAGCAAGAATATATTACTGTTTGAGAAATTATTTAACACAATTAGTAGGTTTAAAATACCACAAATTTACCAGGATATACTATAAAGTAATGCCAGAAAATCTAAAGTAAAGTTAAATATAGATTATAAAATGTTTAAAATTTTGCGGTTGATGCATCATTAGTTGTTAGACCAAAGTAAGATGGATAAGAAGAAGCAGGAAAGCATTTAAATCATGTAAAAGTAGATTAAATAAATTTGTTAAATCTGACATAAAGGTGAAAAAGTACTTCGGCAACAAATTTATCTCAAAAAAAATAATTTAAGCAGTACGAGAAAAACCACTTACGAAATAATAAAATTAATGTATGGTTACAAAATATACAATTCTTATCTATTTATTATACAGATAGAACTTTATTCTCCTTATTTCTATTTTGTTTTATTTACGTCAAACCACGGAGTTTTTCAGCTATTTCTTCATAATATATTTTCTAATAGCTCTCGTTCATTTTTTAAGATAAACTATAATATCGCATTTTGTCTAAATTCCTTCAACTTATTTTTATTTCATAATGTTAACTCAATTCTCTATTTAATCTATAAATGCGTTTATGTATACATAAAGCGATCTGCTACCTTTTCACCCAATTTCGAATATGGCCAATATCTAAGTTGCTATGGTCGAGATCTGGTCTACTTCTAAGCCAATACGTGCGCGCTGGAATATGCTCACATATTCGTAACTTGGTCGATCACCTGGTTTCTCCTACGTAAGCAAATTTAGAGTTCCTACGTGGATATTCATAGACGGATTGTTATTTCATAAATATTTCCTTTTGTTTCAGAAGTGAATTACTTAATTTAGGCGTTTGAATTTAAGAAGTTAGAAATGTATTTCGTTGCTAATATATTAAATTTTCTGCTTGATTTTTAATCTGGTAAATCCTTTATAATAAGGTCAAATATAGTTTGTTTTTCGTCATTTTCTTCCAAAAATAAAACCGAATTAAATAGTAATTCATTTTAAAATTCCCGCTTTTACTCAGCTGGTATTGGTTGAATAAAACTCAAGGAAACTACTTTTCTGGGTACATTTTGTGAAATATTCTCGTTCAACCCTTCCTGATTAGTTTTCAATTTAAGAATGGTTTACCTCATACTTTTTTCTTTCTAACGTAAATTTAAATTTTCTCAACTTGTTCTCAAAAGGCACGAGTGTCACCTTATTCACGCATTAATATGATTCAACGTAAAAAAATATTTCCTCCAGATAACTTACAACTAATGATTGATTTAGAAGAATCCTGTTAAGAAATTTTGATCCAAGTAGTGCTTCAATAGGTAATCCATCAAAACGGATATATTTTATGTCATTGGATTAATTTCTACCTGTTTAAGGATTTAATTATGAAGAAAAAATTAGGAAGAGCGCTTGCCAAAATTTACAATTAGGTAACATTAAGAGTTTTGTGGTATTCTTTTGTAAAAGTTTACAGTTTCAAGCGCTAATTTTGCTATTTAGCTAATGTATATAGCAATGGCATGTTTTGATGAATATTATGTGGGGCATAATTAAATTATTTTCTTTTTTATGGTGAACAAACCTTGATATTTTGTAAGTTGAAAAGTATTACGGTTGCCTATAAATATTAAGTCAATTCCCTGTTTCATAAATAATTGTTAAACCATATTCACTACGCGGGGCAGTTTCGTTTTATAACGGAGCTACCTAGCACGGAATAATCTCAATTCAAGCTAATGCTTTCGTAGATACGGTATTATACCACTTTTTACAGTCCAGTTTAATATGTTTTTGAAAAATTGATCGTTAATTATCTATTGTTCGACGATAAGTTAGATACATTTGCATTAGTGTTTATTTCAAGCTTGCAAAATTGATTTGAAGACGATGACCATGGGAGTACGAAACACGTCAGTACATGTGAATAACGGTAGTTTTTCTATTTTTTCTGCAACAGATTAGGTAGAATCTTATGAGCGTTTTCCTCGAGTGCACAAACTTGATTTGTATAACCACCCGCGCAATCAATGATTGTCTATACAATGTCTGTCTTATTATAAACTTGGGTGTGATCTCAATTTACGCAGTTTGTTTTTAAGTTATTAATACAAATATATTCTTATGTTAGTTTGCCTTTGTTATATTCCTTTCTTCATTTTGAAATTCGCCTATGTTTAGCTACCATTTTCATTATTGTAAAAAAAGTTATTTCAATATAAGTAAAATTTAGACACAAAATTGTCTCAAGTTATTTTAGGTAACGCTAGCAAAACAGTCACGTGTCTTTAGACTTTGACAACTATTCCATTTAGCGCGACGTGATAGTTGCAGCTCTTTTTAGAGAAGAAAGGTTTCTCCGTAACACGGATAAAGGCTCATTTAAATGCATCAACATTAAAAGAAAGTTATTCAAGAAAATTCAACTGCACGTGCAAAAAAAACATGCCCTTTGTTGGAAAATATTATAAATTCCTTCATAAAGATATTATATATATATATATATATATATGTATATATATATATGTATATATATATATATATATATATATATATATATACATTCAATACATTATAGTTTACTTTATCAATAGATATTATATATAGATTAACTTAACTATCAGCCCACGAATCCCGTTCACAATACGAATATCAACCATTTGATTTATAGGAGTAATAATTTAAATAAAATAGTATGAACAGCTTCAACTCTTTATGCAAATGTGATTTAAACATTGCTCTCTCCGTGTTCATAATCTATTTTTTGTTTTGTTTACCTAAATACATTTGGCAGAAGCTACAAAAATTTCATGCCCAGGATTGCACGGAATTTTTTTCAACCGCTATTTCCAGTTAAAAATAGTGTATTCGAGACTGTTTTGAGTGAGAGCTGCATCACTAATTTTACTATTTTGTATATGTTTCGCGGAGTGATCCCCACCAGTTATTTCGCTGTAGTGCTCTGATGATGACCATGGAAGGTCTAAACGCGTCAGTATTTGCAGCCGACGATAAATTTCCTATTTTTGTCACTTGTTGATATGACATATTGATTTTAATTGTCAAAGCTATAAATAAATTTATGAATTTATTTGATGCATCAATGTAAATTTGGCCATGAGCGGGGAAAATTCTTTCAACAACTAACGGCAATATCGGATAAAAGCAGAAGCAAGAGTTATTAGTAAAATAACTCGATTGTTAAAGAAATTTGCATCAAAATAAATGAAGCGCTGCAAAAGTACGCCATTTGTGGTGTGTAATTTTAAAAAAAAGAAAAAAACAATTTAAATTGCTGTTCGTCGACTGTAATGCTTAGATGAAATTTCGGCAACTCGAAATGTATATCTTTATTGAAATGACGCATTTTTAAAGCATTCGTATGTAATTTAGTTTAGACCTACATTATGCAATTTAGGAGTAACGTCACGTTTACCACCAAAACGGGATGACATAAGATGATCAACGGC
>JAQBSW010000825.1:0-92500 GCA_029291075.1 Eudiplozoon nipponicum | reverse complement strand
ATACATATACATATACATATACATATACATATACATATACATATACATATACATATACATATACATATACATATACATATACATATACATATACATATACATATACATATACATATACATATACATATACATATACATATACATATACATATACATATACATATACATATACATATACATATACATATACATATACATATACATATACATATACATATACATATACATATACATATACATATACATATACATATACATATACATATACATATACATATACATATACATATACATATACATATACATATACATATACATATACATATACATATACATATACATATACATATAAATATACATATATTTGAGTACATGCTGTTTTATCAGAAACTTAATTGTGTTTCACGTGTATAGCCGTTTACTTTTAAACGGCTAATGTTGAGACAACTCCGTTTGACTAATTGTGTTAGAGCTGTTAAACATCTCAAAAATAAAAATTTATTGAGTTTTTTGACATGTAGAATTATCGAACCCAACGCGTTTTACTCATAAAATTATTTGTTTATCCTTACCTAACTCTAGTATAGAACATTTACATTTATGATAGCAATGGATAACTCACTGAATATATATATATATATATATATATATATATCTATATATATATATATGCATGTATGCATGCATATATTTGCCTCCAGATCTACGTATATAAGAGCTAGTATATATAATTTGGAATTTTTTATTTATAAAATAAATGATTGACACTTTTCTGAACTTTATCAAAACTACAGAAATAGATTTTTTTAAATTTAATACTTCATTAAATATTCAAATCACTTATGAGATGGTTTTTAAGATACAGAAATCTGCGCTTATCGTTTTTCACGTTATTTGCACCAAATATTCTCAAATATTTACCTACATCACTTTCATTATTATTTCTATTACCATTTAGATGTTAAACTGCCATCTATTGGAACTCAATTGATTAAATTTGTGCAGCACATATCAGTTTATAGTCTTAGAAAGCATATATAGAAAACTTTCTATGCGAAAAAAACAACTGATAACCTGAGAGAAGAAATTCCATGGTCACTTTTATATAAACGATAAAATAAATTGTCAGCACGCTATTAAATTTAAACGTGTTTCATAAAAATTGGATAAGATCGAAGAGGAAGGTTCTGTTTCTGGCGGAGAACTAATATATATGTGTAATTATGTATTAGGTGTTGCGCACCTAGTAACAAATTAATTTATATATGACCAGAAGGATAAACAAAAGACAACATGAACGAAAAGTATAGTCTCGAGCATATTCGTTTCGTGCTTACTGGCGACTCATCAGAAGGAGCTGGTATTACGCCCTTTACCCACTATCTACATGAGTGAGGAATGTGTAGCGTCCCACTTTCCCCTCATTCCTCACCCAAATAAATAGTTGTTAAAGGGCGTAATACCGGCTCCTACTTATGAGTCGCCAGTAAGCACGAAACGAATGTGCACGAGATAATAGTTTCCGTTCATGCTGCCTTTGGTTTATCCTTCTGATTATAATTGAACTAATTTGTTACTAGGTGCGCAACACTTAATACATAATTGACCGAAAAAAAATTCGACCATTAGTCAATTGTTTCCTGTATATTGGGAAACTTATCTGCAGTGGTCGGGACTTCTAGGATAAGGAACCGAATTTGCGAACATCAAGCTCAACTATATATAGCTCGTCGGCTATGCGATGGGACATACCACCATGCATGCATCTCTTACTTTTATACCGAATTTGTTCCACTAGTCCTGTCATCAGGTTGGCTTCTCATTGTATCAACTTCAACTAAAAATTTCACTTAGACAGAACTCAGGTTATATTGCAAGTTTGACAACGAAAATTTGGAAGGTGATGTCCACTAAATCATAGTGCCAGGATCTTATTATGAACATGGTGTCAGTATAAACTGATCGATGAATAATATAACAAATGCAAATCATCAACTAGAACGCATTTGTCCTGATTGAGCATTCCTCAATAGTTGCCGAATTTGTCACTTACGGGATTTGAACCAGGATGCATTTGGTTCACAGTCTTGAAATTCTTTTCCCATGCGGCCAAAGACGCGCACTGCTTGTAATATATGCCTATATGAATATTGGTATTTGTTCATGCAGATGCGTTTTCCGACACCTGCACCTAATTATCCACGTATTTTGCACGTGAACTCAAATGCGCACAAAATAATTAATTAGCTAGATAAGTTTTATTGATTAAACTAGCTTTTAAAGCAATGTTGCATTGAAAGACGGAAAAGTGTCTGCATCGATTATCATTTGATCATTTCGTCAAAACAAACATTTTTATATAAAATCTGTACTTCTTGTAAGTCCGAGCAACATTTAAGTTAACTTAATTAACGAAGAAGAATATAGTTGGGCAAGAAAGGAGGGAACGTAAACAATCTAAAATTTTAAACAGCAACTCTAGAATTAATGAAATAATGAACATATGGGAATTAATATCCCCATTCAAAAAGGTCACAACATTATCGTTGTTGAGTCAGTACCCAATACAAACACAATTGTTTTCAAATAGGTACATGATTTCAACGCAATGTAATTCAAGGTATGATAAATTCACCAAAATTCAGAATTACAACTACTTATGAGCACCTGTTACTCCGCTAAATCAAGACACTCTGACCTTGATCGATATAAGTTATGTCTTTTAGCGGTCTCATGACATCATTCAATTAAATATACAACAAATAGGTACTGTTTTTTGTCGGAGACCTTCTATGTACGCAATTGTTTTTTAGGTGTTGCGCAGCTATTTACAAATTAGTTAAAATATGACCAGAAGGGTAAACCGGAGACAACAAGAACGGAAAGTATAATCTCACATGCCCATTCCTTTCGTGCTTAATGACGACTCATCAGTAGGAGCCGGTATTACCTCTTTACCCACTATATATATGGGTAAGGAATCCGGGACAATAGGGCGGTACAGTCTCCTATACGAATGTGTAAACCTGCAGTAGTGACGCTAACAGCATATAATGTCTTCGAAAATGCGACATCAAAGCCAACTAACTATAAATGAAATATACTGAACCTGTAAAGGGTAATAACACTGCCCATATTAAATAGATATCTGATACTCTATTGCACGAAATATATTTTCTGTTTCTGAAAAATTTTAATCCTTTCAAAAAATCACGTAAATATGCATAAGTATAGGATAAATACTGATCTTCTTACTATTAATTTAAATTTATATAAAGTTGAAGTACAGATCAAATCAAGTTTACGAGCTTGACATAAATACTAGTTCTTTTATATATATATATATATATATATATATATATATATATATATATATATATATATATATAAATTATATAGTGAGTTGGGTATGAAATCGCTGGTTCCTACTGATGAGTCACCATTAAGCACGAAGCGAATTTGTACAAGATTGTGCTTTCTGTTAACTTTATCTTTGGTTTTTCCTTCAAGTCATATATAATCTAATTTGTTACTAAGTGCGCAATACTTCAAATACAATTGCATATATACTAGTTCTCCGCCCCCAAACAGTATCTAAATTTTATATATTTAATTCAATAATCTCATGATTACCGTGAAATTTGATAACTGATATCGATCAATAGGCATAGTGCTGGTACTCCTTACAAACTTCATATATGCTAACGCAACTGACGGTAGTTTTGTTATGTTGTTCGATGACTGGTTAAATACAGTGGGATTGGGTTTACTTTAAGCTCCCAAACTTGACTTAAAGACATATTATATATATTATATATTGTGAGTTGTTTTTCAAGTTGCTTGTATGGAGTTACCATCATTAATTAAGGTCTGCACATTCGTATAGGAGATTCGACCGTCCCATTTTCCCACATTCCTCACTCAAATATATAGTAGGTATAGGGCGTAATACCGGCTCCTTACTGATGATTCGCTAGAGTGGCTCAGTGGTTAGAGCACAAGATTCCAAAGCAGACCTGCCCAGGTTCGAGCCCTGTCCGCGGCAAATTCTGGCCAGTTCGTGATGAGTTCCAAATATGGACGAAACCGGTCTACTGGATGAATTGCCTTTTCTACACTATACAACTCTTAGTTTATACTGACATATGTGAGTAATAATGGGTCAGGTGTTTATATCAAGACCGAAACCTTGGTTATAACATTTATTAGCACCGCCCGCGCAACCCATGTTCGTTCAATTATATTTGAACTAATTTTTTACTAGATGCGCAACTCCTGATACACAATTTCTGTTTATCAATTTTTGGCCACAGGCAGTATTTAATTGTTACATATTTAATTAAATAATGTCATGATTAACGTGAAATGTGATAGCTGATATCGATCAAGTCCAGAGTGTATGGATTTGCTGGAGTAAAATGTGTTCAGAAATCGTTGTAATTCTCAATTTTGGTGAAATTTAGCATATCTTGAAATCCATTGTGTTGATACCATGTGTCGAATCGGCGACCATAGTATTGGTAAACTTTACACGTGTACATGTTATTGTAAATTTTGTTCTTTCTGAATTTATCACATCATTCTGGTACTAATGGAACTAATTTGTTTCAAACTGCGCAACACCTAATATGGATTTGGTTAACTAGATAGACGTGCGTGATATGTGTGCGTATGTGCGTGTGTGCGGTCGTCCATTCTTAAGAAGCATACCGTTAAATTTAATTACATGCGCACGAATGATAATCTCTCGCTAACTAGAGTGGCGTCACACAAATCACTGATGTTCTGTACAGATAAACGTTCAATATTGCTTAGTTGAGTGAAAAAAATGCGATACGGAATTTTTCAAATTCGCCTGAACTGTATTGAGACTAACAGAGATCAAATAAAGGAGCAGGTAATGATATAGCTGAGATGCAATCAGGCAAATGCAATTAAAATTGCGTAATCGTTGATCGGCATACGCACACCGCTATTAACGAACGATCATCTAATGAACCAGCAGTAATAGTTATGAGATCTAAAAATAAGTGAAGCTGAAATCGTTGAAACAAAATTGTCGCCTTCTTCTGTAATTCAGTTAAAAATATCGCTTAAATGAATGAAAAATACGCAACTGGGTACTTCAAAATGACATAATCTCAATTGTGACCAGCATAGGATTTGTTCTAGCTATTTAATTTATTGTAAATATTGGGAAAATTTTGCACATATTTAATATCTGTGTTGCAGAAACTAACATATATTCTTTAAATCAAGTTTGCGAGCTTGAAGTAAACACCAATCCCATTGTATTTAACCAGTCCTCAGACAATATAGCTAAAACAACCGCCAGTCGCATACACTGACGCGTTTCAACCTTCCATGATCATCATCCAGAGTACGACGGCAAACTGACTAACGAGGATCAAAACCGCATTGAATATATATATATATATATATATATATATATATATATATATATATATATATAATATAGTGTGTGTGTGTGTGTGTGTGTGCCTGTTTGCATGTAAAAGTCTTTCTCGCTGTATTGTAAAGTGATAACTGAGATCTACTAATTCTTGTATTGATAGCTTGAAAGTTAACCAATTATTCGTTCAGTAATGACAGATTGGGCATGGTTGGTTGGAACTTTGGGTCTAAATGGATGCCTTATGAGCTCCACCTAAAGGAAAAATTGACTAACCAAGTTACATTAGTTAGTATATAACTGAAATTTGTGTGTAGTGTAGTGTGCGGCAGGATAGCTCAGTGGTTAGAGCACCAGATTCCGAAGCAGACGTGCCCAGGTTCGTATCCTGTCCGCGGCAAATTCTGGCTAGTACTTGATGAGTTCCCAATAAGGACGAAACCGGTCTACTGGATGAATTGTCTTTCTACACTATACAATTCTTAGTTTATACTGACATATGTAAGTAATTAATGGGTCAGGTGTTTATATCAAGACCGCAACCTTGATTATAATAATTATTCGCATTGTTGGTTGTTACGTGTAGGAATGTTATTTTCCCGAAAGTAGTCTTTCGTTTGCTCATGTTTCACACTTTTGTTTCCTCGACTTGGTAAAAGCGCTGGTGCGGATTGCTCTGTTGAATGGTCATATTGTTTCTTAATTTCGCTCTCCTTATGTGCAGCTGCATTTCCCCCTACAGCTTGTTGCCAATCCGATCGAATGTTTGATGAGTCTGGTCGAGTGGGTGTTTAGTCTTTTTCTTTAAATCAAGTTTGCGAGCTTGAAGTAAACACCAATCCCATTGTATTTAACCAGTCGTCGAACAACATAACAAAACTACCGCCAGCTGCAATGCACTGACGCGTTTCGACCTTCCATGATCATCATCAGAATAGGACGGCAAACTGACTATCGAGGATCAAACCGCATTGAATATATATGGAAATCAAATTTAGATATGCGGCTCTCACATCTAGTAGTCTCGCATGCATTGAACTTGACTGGAAATGTCGGCTGCAAAATTTCTACGCAGTCACGAACATTAACTGCTTGCCTGGAAGCCAGTAAAGTTTTGTTGGATTTTGTTATTCGTGGCCAGTCGATTAGAATATCATGTTGATGAAGCTTTTGACTATTATCGCCAGGTGTTTGTTCTTTTATATAAAGGTGTTCATAAATATGTAATAATTGTTTTCATTTTGTTTTATGTATAATTGAGAATTTGGTCAAATTGACTGGGTGGCCCGTTTCCAATATGCGATCGGAAATAGCCGATTTACCTGACAGTGCCAATTTCTGCAGTAAATGTTTCTGTATTCTTTTTTTCAATTGTTTCTTCGTGCGTCCAATATATGTGCCACCGCACAAACATGAGAATTTGTAGATTATGAATGATTTATAGAAAATTGGCAACTGATATTTGACATCCAACTTCATGATTCTCTGCGTGCTATATGTGATATTAACGTTAACACTGGGAAAATTCTCCTTAGTTATTCAATTCAGCCTCCGTGCAGTTATTGAGGGCGGTATATCGCCTCTAAATGGTACGTTTAGGAAAACCTGCTTCACGGTATCCTCTCTCTAGTGCGAATCTGCCGTGGTCTGATGTTGACATCAATGAACCGCTTTGGATTATTGTTCATTAGCAAAATTTTCCTCAGGTAGTCCAGTTCTTCCTCGATCTGGTGTTCAGAGCAGGTATTCCTGATTCGGTTTGCTAGGTTGTTAACTAAATTTATTTTGTGTGATTTTGGCACACTGCTGTTGTAATGAAGGTATTGCCCGGTGAAAGTGAATTTTCTAAGTTTGGCCAGTGTCAATTCCTCATTGTCTTGATTGTGGATATTGGACGGTCTGCTACTTCTTTGATGAAAAATTATATATCATTTACATTTTATTTCTAACGTGCGCACCAGTCAGTTGTACATTTTAGGTTCGTTTTTTCAAGATGATACATGTATACATCTGCCAGGAGGGGTGTACTGCAGCTCCCCATATCTCCCCCATTGTTCTGACGGTAGTATTTCCTTGCAAAAGTAAATTGCAAGTTTTTATGTACATGCTAATATGAGGTCTTTGATGCACAGATTTTAGCCCTGTCTGCGGCAATTTCTGTCCAGTACGTGATGAGTTTCCAATAAAGACGAAACCGGTCTACTGGATGAATCGCATTATCTACACTATACAATTCTTAAGTATTTTTGAAATTAGATTGCGGAGTGCCAGCTTCATATTTTCCAATGCGCGTTTTGCGTACGCGGGTAGTAGCTTTGCACGGACAGGTTCACAAAGATCCGATTTATCACAATTTCCAATTTCGTTTTGTCTTCGATCGGGCTGGGTTTGTATTTGTCCCAATTAAAATGCGGTTCTATCACATCTTTTTTTACTGGCGACGTATCGGAAATTAAATCCCCTTTCCATCTTCAGGCCAATTTGTCTACTTATATCCACAGCACAATACTCACAGCAGATTTAAGCAAATGTGGTAACCTCGTTCCAAAACCGTTCTATTTATATTTTATCAGTTTTGAATTTTGATTACCGTGACATAGTAACAGTACAGTTAAGACAAAAAAGGTTCGATATATTCTCTTTCCCCTACAACATTCTGAACACGAGATGAGATTATGTATACCGGGAATTTGAGATAGCTAATGTAAGGATTGGTCTACTAATTACAAATAGTTGTATATATATATATATATATATATATATATATATATATATATATATATATATATGAAGATCTAGTTTTTGGGTGAGGGCATTCATGTGCACTAGACATGCATATATTGAGTTTAGTTACTGAGACAAATTTTATGTTTAAAACCAGTGGTGAGTCAAAAAATAAACTATAAATAGAACGGTTTTGGAACGAGATTACCACATTTGCTTAAATCCGCTATTGTGAGTATTGTGCTGTGGATATAAGAAAACAAATTGGCCTGAAGATTGAAAGAGGGATTTACTTTCCGAAACTTCGCCAGTAAACAAAGATGTGATAGAACCACACTTCCATTGGGACGAATACAAACTCAGCTCGCAAACTTGATTTAAGGCGTTGTTACCACCACCTGCGCAATCAATTATTGTTAAATTGTACTGCCCGATCGAAGACAAAACGAAATTGGAAATTGTGATCAATCGGATCTTTGTGAAACTGTCCGTGCAAAGCTACTACTCGTGTATACAATTCTTAGTTTATACTGACAAATGTATGTACTTAATGGGTCCGGTGTTTATATTTAGTTCACAACCTTAATTATAGTAAATGTTATCACCGCTTGCGCAATAAATTTTCGTCTAATTATATAAATGTTCATTTCAATAAGACTTTCCCATGTAGCGTGGTGTCTGTTCAGTAATAACAGATTGAGGATGGCTAGTTGGAACTTTAGCTCTAAATGGATGCCATATCAGCTCCTGCTAAAGGATAAAAGACTAACCGAGGTACATTAGTTAGTATATAACTGGAAATTGTGTGGTGTGCGGAAATGTGGTTCAGTGGTTAGGGCACCAGATTCCGAGGTAGACGTGCCCAGGTTCGAGCCCTGTCCGCGGCAAATTCTGTCCAGTACGTGATGATTTCCCAATAAAGACGAAACCGGTCTACTGGATGAATTGTCTTTTCTACACAATGCAATTCTTAGTTTAAACTAGCAAATGTATGTACTTAATGGGTCAGGTTTTTATATGAAGTTCGTAACCTTAACTATATTAAAAGAATCTAAGCCCGCAAATATTTACAAGAGATCGCGAAATGGATTGCCTGATCATAGATTAGGCTCACACTGCTATTTTAATTTCAGTTTGTAAAAGTGATGGAACTATTTCGTAACTCAATCCCGAGTATATAACAGTTAAATACTGTTTGTTGCGGAGAACTAATATATATGCAAGTATGTATTAGGTGTTGCGAACCTAGTAACAAACTAGCTCAGTTGTGACCAGAAAGATAAACCAAAGGCAGCATGAAAGGAAAGTATACCTGACGAATGTGTAAACCTGCAATAGCGAAGCTAACATCATATAAATTCTACGACAATGCGACTCCAACGCTAACTCACACTATATAATATATATACCGAGTCTGTAAAGGATACTAACACTATGGCTATTGTATCAGTAACTGATACCAACATTATTGTACCGAGTACATGCACCAGTCCGCAGCACGTCACACCAAATGAAGTAAACAAAAGCAATTGTAAAATATTATTTTTACCACTTCATTAATACTAACGACAGGCTAGTGTCATAATAGATACTGTCATTTCACTAGATCGGCGGGAGTCTCATATTTTGGTGTGTGTGTGTGTGTGCGTAGGTGTGTGTGTTGGTGTGTCTATAACTGGTAAAAATCTAGTAAAATACAATTAAATATTCGTGTACACCTATTAGAGTGAGATTACAGTGACTGAATATTAATTTACCGTTTACATTTACAAGACCAATCGCTTTGTTTTTTCATGTGTAAATAAGGTACTCTAGACTGAGTCGTTAATTCGAGAGGAGGCAAAGTATTAAAAGTATTAAAATCATACCAGGAAAATCATTACAAAGTCAGTAAAATTGTAAACTTAAATAGGATATGAAATTAGAGTAAAAAGGAGTAAGACGAGAACTTTAATCAAATTAACTAACTAAAAACGGATCATAGTAAAATTGTAAGGAGAAAGGATAATTAGGAGAAAAAATTATTTATAAATGTTAAACTAAATTTGGACATATAGGCTAAACTTTGTACAGTATTTTAAGCCTTTTTTGGTGTTAGTTTCTAATTCTGATTTATCAGCAGCGCTAATATTATTAAAAGTGATGCTAAATTAATATTATTTCTCATTTTAATATTATTATTATTATTATTATTATTAGTAGTAGTAGTAGTAGTAGTAGTAGTAGTAGTAATAATAGTAGTAATAGTAATAATGATATTAATAGTAGCATTAGCATTCTTATGAGTGGTAGTAGTAATAAAATATTAGTTATAGTATGAGTAGTAGTAGTATTAAATGGAGTAGTAGTAATTGTACTAATAGTAGTAGTACTAGTAGTAGTAGCAGTAATATAAATAACAGTATTAGTTGTTCGACGACTGGTTAAATACAATGGGATTGGTGTTTACTTCAAGCTCGCAAACTTGATATAAATAATTGTTACCACCACCCGCGCAATCAATTATTATTTAAATTGTTTTAAAGAATATGTACCACCACACGCGCAATCAATGATTGTTTAAAGTAATTGTATATATATATATATATATATATATATATATATGTATATATATATAAATTAATAGTAGTTATAGCGGAAGATGTGGTAGTAGTTTTAGAGGTAATATTATGAGTAATAGAATTTCTTAGTAGTAGTATTACTATTAATTGTAGTATTAATAGTAGGAGTATCAGTACTAATATTATTATTAGTAGTAGTAATAATGAGAGTATTAGGTATATTAGTATTAGTTCACATATTAATATTAGTAGTAGTAATGTCAATAGTACAATTATAGTACTACTAATAATTGTGATAGTAATATTAGTGGTATATTGGTTGTAGTATTAGTAGTAGTAGCAGTAGCTGTAGTAGTAGAAGTTGAATGATTAGCAGTAATAATGTTACAAGTTATAGTAGTAATACTGGTTGCATTATTATTAATAAAGTTAGTAGAAATATTCATATCATAATTAGTAGTAGTGTTACTTTTAATAGTAATGGTATAAGTAGTAATATTAGTATTGTCAGTAGTTATAGTAGTATTAGTGTTTTTAGTAGTAATACCAATAGCAGTAATATAAGAAGAAGAAAAAGAAGATGCACCATCGTTGATAGTAGTAGTATTAGTAGTCTTATTTTCGGTAGCACAATTAACTGAATTGATATATATTTCTAATTACTATACTCGAATGGAATGGTGGTTTTATAATACATGCAAATTTATGCAAACTCGTCCTACCTGCAACAGTCCCATCGAGTCAAAGCATACTCGAACCTGGCCATCTTCAGTTAGCGGAACGTTTTGATTTGGACCAATATGAGCTAGCATGCATTTCAACGTAGAACTGAATTTCGGTGTGCAATTATGGTTGGTGTTATTTTCTGCAAAAGCCCTACTCACCTCTGCATCGGTATGGATGGTAGTCTGCGCGACACCGGCGGTGGAATAGCTTGTAGCAGAGTTGCTAGCAATAGCAACAGGATTACTTCTAGGACCATTAAAGACATTACCATTAGCCAAAGTTTGAGTCGTAAATGACTTCGCTGTGCTGGAATTAGTTGAACCGGCACGTTGTGCATTATTTAGCTGTGTTGCTGTACGAGCAGATGCCGTAGAATGGTTGTCTACGTCTCCATTTGTAGTGCAATAGCTCGGGTCTGCTGCTAGGGCAGGATCAATCCTTTCCTCCAGTCTCATAGTCGGCGCAGCATTAAGGCATCTGTCAAATTGGCCCGAGTCTTTACAGTCACTATCAACGCTGACGTTAGTAACAGTTTCCAAATTTTTGTTACTGCTAGATGTTGTCGGATTTTGAGAAGCTACGCTTTCATCACTCAGAGAGGTGGCGACATTAACAGCTACAGTTTTGTTAGTCGCTATATACAATTTATCTTTATTTGACGAATTGATAGCACTGCCAACGTTCACGTGTGGTTCCTGATTGAAAGGACAGAATCCATTTTGTCTGAACAGTGGACAAATTGGCCATTTGCACCAATCATTACGAGCTCGAGGGCGCCGTTTCAGTCGATTGACTGCAGAACTCGTTATGGATCGGCTGTTCGAAGTCTAATCGTCACGTAACAATATGCAAAAGCACGCGCACAAAACGGGCAATGAAAGAATAAGTTATCTATTAATTTAACGAGTTTTAATTCAAAATAACTTTAAAAATTGTTTATCAGTCATTCTATGGCGCCAATCATCATAGTGGAGTATATTTGGCACGGCTCTGAACAAGACAGACGGCATTTACTGTCCAACCGTCTCCTTACTACATAGTTGCTGATACAAAAACGCAAAATCACAAGTCTTATAGATGGTAAAAATTTGAAAATAAGCAACTCAAATTTATTTAAGTCATTTTTAAACACCTTGTTAAGCCAAATCATGCTGATGGCCGTATATAATTTCATTAAAGACTCTTACCTAATCAAGTCAAATGAATTAGGTACATTTGTCGTTCAATTGACTGTAGTGCAAATCATCCCATTTTGAAGGACAATCCATAATTTATGATCTGGTTTCGAGCTTACCGATCAACAAAACAGTACATGCAACGATTGGTGGTGAGGCAAGGCTCATTGACATGCCTGGAAGCAACCAAAAACTAGTCTAAGTATTTATACATTTGTCAGTAAAAACAAATCCTTTTATAAGGTAGTAAAGGCAATTAATCCAGTAAACTGATATTTTCCTCATTGGGCACAATTCAATTACTGCAATTTGTTATTAGGTGTTGCGCACCTAGTAAAAAATTAGTTCAAATGGGACCACAAGAATAAGTTGAATTCAGCATGAACGAAAGGTGCAATCTCATGTACACATACGCTTCGTCCTTACTGGTGACTCATAAGTAGAAACCGGTACTACGACATATACCCACTATATATTTTGTCATAGAATGTGGCCATTTCAACGCACAACTTCCTAGTCGAAAGTTTATACAAGCGACCGAAGTGTTGGTATCCTTATCGGATTCGGTAAATAGAATAAATATGGTGAGTTACCTATCAGGTCGCATTGTCAGGAACTTTATATGACGAAAATTCCACTACTGAGTGAATACACATTCGTATAGGAGATCGTACTGTTAAACTGTCCCACATTTCTTGACCAAATTTATTGTTCACTTAGGGCGTAATATCAGGGCCAGCACGAAACAAAGGCGCACGTGAGATTATAAATTTCGTTCGTGCTGACGTTAAATTATCCTCCTGGTTTTATTTGAACTAATTTGTTAATACACAATAATTGATTGCGCGGATGGTGGTAAAAATTATTTAAATCAAGTTTGCGAGCTTGAAGTAAACACCAATCCCATTGTATTTAACCAGTCGTCGAACAACATAACAACTGGCGGTAGTTTTGTTATGTTATTCGACGACTGGTTAAATACAATGGGATTAGTGTTTACTAAGCTCGCAAACTTATTTAAATAATTTGTTAATATTTTTCAAGGCCGCGTTTTGCGTACGCGGTTTTAGCCTTTCACTAACTGTTTCACAAAGATCCGACTGATCACAATTTCCATTTCCTTTTGTCTTCAACGTCGTTCATACTCACCAATGAAAATGCGATTCGATCACATCTTTGTTTACTGGCGACGTTTCGGTGCAAAATTTCTAGCACCATCCTCAGGCAAATATACACAGCAAAATAGCAGAATTAAGCAAATGTGGTAACCTTGTTCCAAAACCGTACTATTTTTATAATTTTTTTGACTCACCAATGGTTTTAAACAAAGAATTTGTCTCAGTATCTAAACTCAATATATGCATATGTCTAGCACACATGAAAACCCTCACTCAAAAACTAAATCTACATACTATATATATATATATATATATATATATATATATATATATATATATATATATATCATATATATATATCCACATCCATTTGCAATTAGCAGACAAATCCTTACCTCAGTATAATTGCACCTATCTCAAATGCCGCGTTTTGCGTACGCGGGTAATAGCTGTACACGGGCAGTTACACAAAGATCCGATTTTTCACAATTTCCAATTTTGTTTTGTCTTTGATCGGGTTGACTTGTTTTTACTTCAACTGGAAATGCGGCTCTATCACATCTTTGTTTACTGGCGACGTTTCGGTGCCTACTTTCCAGCACCATCCTCAGGCAACACAACACTGATCACAATAGCAGATTCAAATAAATGTGGTAACCTCGTTCCAAAACCATTCTATTTATATATATTTGACTCAACACTATTTTAATCATAGAATTTGTCTCAGTGACTAAACTCAATATATAACTATTTATAATTAGCAGACCAATCATTACCTCACCTATCTCAAGTTCCCGGTATACGTAATCTCATCTCGTATGCAGAATATTGTAGGGGAGAGAGACAGTATCGAACCTTTTGTTATTTGTTATAATTGTATTGCTACTATGTCACAGTAATCAAAATTCAAAAATGATAAAACTAAAACCTTGACTGTCATATACTGTATTTTATTTAAAGCCGGGAACTCTAATGTATACAATGGTGTATGAGGTATTGCGCACATAGCAAAAAATTAGTTCAAATATGGAGCAGCAAGTTACGTAGATGGATGGAGAGTGAATGTCATAGCGACGCTTAGGTGAACGATTAAAGAGAAAAAGATAGAGATAGTATGGACAACTAACGTTTTTCAAAAAACTAATCGTAAGCACAATGCGAAGTTAATCAACTATTAGAAATAATTGCATAAGAATATTTGCTCATATGACTAAAATAATTCATTATATCTATATACATATATATCTAAATATAATATCGTAACAACTTTATATATATATTTATATATATATATATATATATATATATATATATATATATATATATATATATAGAAAAAGGACCATTTTTAATTATTAAACATGAATAATTTCTATTCTTATTATGTATTTATTTATTACGTTAGTCACACCTTATATCAATATATAAAATACATGTCAATATGTATAAAAACATATATATGAATATAAGCAACTGTATATATATATATACTAAAGGTTTTACGATATTATATTTAGATATATATGTATATAGATATAATGAATTATTTTAGTCATATGAGCAAATATTCTTATGCAATTATTTCTAATAGTTGATTAACTTCGCATTGTGCTTACGATTAGTTTTTTGAAAAACGTTAGTTGTCCAGACTATCTCTATCTTTCTCTCTTTAATCGTTCACCTAAGCGTCGCTATAACATTCACTCTCCATCCATCTACGTAACTTGCTGCTCCATATTTGAACTAATTTGTTGCTATGTGCGCA
This sequence comes from Eudiplozoon nipponicum, assembly GCA_029291075.1. Lineage (NCBI taxonomy): Eukaryota > Metazoa > Platyhelminthes > Monogenea > Mazocraeidea > Diplozoidae > Eudiplozoon > Eudiplozoon nipponicum. The sequence goes on along the minus strand of JAQBSW010000825.1, from coordinate 77,018 downwards.
ATACCTCATACACCATTGTATACATTAGAGTTCCCGGCTTTAAATAAAATACAGTATATGATAGTCAAGGTTTTAGTTTTATCATTTTAAATTTTGATTACCGTGACATAGTAGCAATACAGTTATAACAAATAACAAAAGGTTCGATACTGTCTCTCTCCCCTAAAATATTCTGCATACGAGATGAGATGATGTATAGGTGAGGTAATGATTGGTCTTCTAATTATAAATAGTTATATATTGAGTTTAGTTACTGAGACAAATTCTATGATTAAAATAGTGTTGAGTCAAATATATATAAATAGAATGGTTTTGGAACGAGGTTACCACATTTGCTTAAATCTGCTATTGTGATCATTGTTGTGTTGCCTGAGGATGGTGCTGGAAAGTAGGCACCGAAACGTCGCCAGTAAACAAAGATGTGATAGAACCGCGTTTCCAGTTGAAGTAAAAACAAGTCAACCCGATCAAAGACAAAACAAAATTGGAAAATGTGCAAAATCGGATCTTTGTGTAACTGCCCGTGTACAGCTATTACCCGCGTACGCAAAACGCGGCATTGAGAACCTTAATGCTGACACGCCACAAAATATTAACTTCAAAAAATCTATCTCAAATTCCTGGCATACTTATTATCATCTCGTGTGCAGAATATTGTAGGGGAGAGAGAAAGAACCGCATTTCCATTGATTAATATGAATGATGTTGAAGCCTTCGGAAGAAAGGGACGAATAAAACCCAGCCCAATCGGAAACAATAAGGAAATGGAAATTTTGATCAATCGGATCTTTGTGAAACTGTTAGTGCAAAGCTACAACCCGCGTACGCAAAACACGGCATTGGAAAATATGAAGCTGGCACTCCGCAATCAAATTTAAAAAAATAATTTGTTACTAGGTGTGCAAAACCTAATACGTAATAGCTTATATATTAGTACTACGCCCCAAACAATATCTAAGGTTAATTGAATATTGGTTGCGCGGGTGGTGATAACAATTACTTTTAATCAAGGTTGCGATCTTGATATAAACACCTGACCCATTATGTACATAAATTTGTCGGTATAAACTAAGTTTTGTATTTAAACTAAAATTGTTTGCGCGGGCGGTGATTCCATTTACCATAATCAAGGTTGCGAGATTGATATAAACACCTTACCCATTAATTATTTTCATATGCCAGTATAAACTAAGAATTGTATATTGTAGAAAAGGTAATTCAGTTAGTATATAACTGAAAATTATGTGCAGTGTGTGACAGATTATCTCAATGGTTAGAACACCAGATTCCAAAGCAGACGTTCTCAGGTTCAAGCCCTGTCCGCGACAAAGTCTGGAAAGAGAGTAGACCGGTTTCGTGCTTATTACAAAGTCAATAGACTTTGTAATAAGCACGAAACCGGTACTTCTGTCATCTGTAAGATCATTTAGTAGCATGAACTTACCGTTGACAAAAAGTCTCGGAATGATGTCAAGAAATATCTCGAGAAAAGTTGCAGATAGTGGATGTAAAAAAATGTTTCTCCCAACTCGGATCAAATTGTTAATGAAATCTCCTTCACGCAAATCATTAAAAAATATATAATTGAAATGTCGAAATAGACAAACTTACCACTACTTTAGTATCATTTCTTTTTAAAAAAACAGGCTTTGCAATTGAATCCCCGAGGTTCAGTTGTTTATTAAACGATACCTCTGACGCCATGTAGAGGTTATTCTCAATGGCGCCTCCATTAGCAACATACTGGGCTGATGGGTTCAATCCCGTATGTGGAGTTGTATAGTAGATCAATGTCGTACTAGATGGCTCGAAATTTGCAACACTTATTTTCGAATAATCATCACAGTAATTTATGGATTTAGCAGGATCATTAGTCTTAAGCAGAGTGGTGTTTAGTTGTGACATGTGTCTCCAATTGGATGGAATCGTACTAGTACTGGCCAAATCGTTGCAAGACTTCAGTGAACTTTGAGTGCATAAAATGTCATTAGCATAAGATGGCGTTTGTGATTTGTTTACCTGGTCGTTCGGAAGAGGTTGACAAGCCATTTGTTGATAAATCACTTTGTCTAATTGCAACACGCCTATGTCCTTGGCATGCGACAGACTTGCTCCGGTCAGTCCTGTCACTGCTGGATGAAGATGATTTATCAACGACTGTTGGCTGTATAAACTAGCTGGAATTAACGTGCTAGATCTGTCGTTCAGCAACCAATTCGCAGCTGTTGTAGCTGAAGTTGCACCTGTCGTATCAAGCGGAAATTGTAAATTGCTGAACATATTTGATACCATACACAGTCTAGTAGTTAGGCTGGTGATTTTTCAAATATTTTGCAACTTTTGTTTGGTCCAATAAAATGTACCAAAAGTTTTAGCAAACAATTTTTTAATGTTCGTATAATTATAAGTTTTGGCTGCCGGAAGAGAAAGTAGCGATGATGATGCTGCTCGCGTCGACAATTTCTTTACGGAGATTATTCGTTTTAACACCCTCGGGTTAAGTATTTTTTTTATCGAATTTTACTTTCTAAAAGCTTTAACAAGAAAAGGAAACAGAAAAAAATAATTCTTATAAAAACATTAAATAGTATGAATTTATATTTTGCACTAGTGGTTAACTCGATGCCATTGGCATTATTGGCCTAACGAGCGACGGGCCTTGGCTATTCATACCAGTTGCGTGGTCATAAGCCTTGCCAGTACAGCGAGGAAAATAAATCTGTGTATTTCGAAAAGTTTAACGCTACTGTCAATTCTACATCATTGCCAGTCTAACATACACTTGCATCAAAGATATTTTTCTAAGAAAAACTGGCTACGCTCTCTTCACGACTGTTGTTCGGGTCTCTGTAACAGTGTCATCACATTTCAAAATCGGTAGTCAATCATGTGTCAACAACGCCAAGTGGATCACGACTTCGGAGTTATGCCGAAAACAACTAAATACTGTTTGTTTAGAAGAGCTAATATATATGCAAGTATGTATGCAGGTTCACAAAATCGTCTATGAGATTGTACCGTCCTATTATTCCACATTCTTCTACCAAATATATAGTGGTTAAAGGGCGTAATACCGGCTCCTACTGATGAGTCGCCAGTAAGCACGAAACGAATGTGCATGAGATTATACTTTCCGTTCATGCTGCCTTTGGTTTATCCGTCTGGTCACAACTGAACTAATTTGTTACTAGGTTCGCAACACCTAATACATATCGAAAACAACTGTTGGGTGCACGGAACTATTCCGGTGAGGAATAATGAAAGCCTACCACAGTCATCTGAAGAATGAAATTCTATGGGTAAACGACGCACAATCAGTAAGCACAAAAGAATTATTATTGAAAAGAACGTTGTTCTGCTATTATTGCTTTTAACGCTTAGAGTGAAAATGTCTTTTGGCTGACGTTGAAGTATGCTGTAATAAAACAGAACGCGCAATTTGGTGAGAATTTCAAATGTTTACTTTAAAAGCTTTTAGATTAACAAATGCGATATTTAAAGAAGTATTAACGTTCGTTCTGACAGTGATTTATATATTGTCAAAAATTTCTCGGATATATGTTAAAGACCATTGCAGAAGGCTTTGATTACATTTTGGAAAATTGGATAAAATTTCAAGTTGTTATTTCATTGAACATATACACGAAATATAAACTCATATGCGCAAATCTACTCTCCATTAAATTTACTTTTGATTTTTTATGTTACTTCGTCTATGTGAGAGCACGACGTTATACTGACAAAAAGAAATTGACATATGATTTAAATATAATGTTTTATAGCGTAGTGTAATAAATTGTAGATTTGGTTATCAGAGAACAACGGCAAACTGACTATCGAGGATCAAACCGCATTGAATATATATGGAAATCAAATTGAGATATGCGGCTCTCACCTCTAGCAGTCTCGCATACATTGAACTTGGCTGGAAATGTCGGCTGCACAATTTATAGGCAGTCACGAACATTAACTGTTTGCAGCTTTCGCCACATATACATATATAGGCAATACAATTTAACAATAATTGATTGCGCGGGTGGTGGTAACAATTCTTTAAATCAAGTTTGCGAGCTTGAAGTAAACATCAATCCCATTGTATTTAACCAGTCGACATTTCAGTCAAGTTCAATGTATGCAAGACTGCTAGAGGTGAGAGCCGCATATCTAAATTTATTTCCATATATATTCAATGCGGTTTGATCCTCGATAGTCAGTTTGCCGTCGTACTCTGATGATGATCATGGAAGGTCGAAACGCGTCAGTGCGTTGCGGCTGGCAGTAGTTTTGTTATGTTGTTCGACGACTGGTTAAATACAATGGGATTGGTGTTTACTTCAAGCTCGCAAACTTGATTTAAAGAATTGTTACGACCACCCGCGCAAACAATTTTTGTTAAATTGTATTGCCTATATATGTATATGTGGCGAAAGCTACAAACAATTAATGTTCGTGACTGCATAGAAATTGTGCAGCCGACATTTCCAGTCAAGTTCAATGTATACAAGACTGCTAGAGGTGAGAGCCGCATATCTAAATTTGATTTCCATATATATTCAATGCGGTTTGATCCTCGATATTCAGTTTGCCGTCGTACTCTGATGATGATCATGGAAGGTCGAAACGCGTCAGTGCGTTGCGGCTGGCGGTAGTTTTGTTATGTTGTTCGACGACTTGTTAAATACAATGGGATTGGTGTTTACTTCAAGCTCGCAAACTTTATTTAAAGAATTGTTATCACCACCGGCGCAAACAATTATTGTTAGATTTGGTTATGTTGTGTGAAAATTTATAAAAATGCGAATAGTGAGCGTTTTAGTAAATAAGATTGATTTAAGTGATTCAAATCACCATACCCACAGACAGTGAAGAAGACTGCGATCAATTACTTCGAAAATAAAGTTAAATTTATGAAGCAAATATTCTAGCAAAGAGTTGCCTATATATTTAATTACTAGAGGTAGTAGTCGTATTTAAGCATGTCATTAGGTTATATTTAAATTGCGGTTGAAACTTTGTTACTTAGTACGTTTTCATATTTTAAAGATAACGAAACATCGCGTGTAAGTGACCGTATATTTGAAATGTTGCGTGACTTTCTAAAAGTTGGATTAATAATATTACAATTGAACAGTTAGATTATGTTTGTTGTAGAAAACTAATATATGTCCAATTGTATATTAGGCGTTGCGCATCTTGTGAAAAATAGGACAAGAACGATAAACCAGAGTCAGCATGAACCAAGGTTTAATCTTATTTGCACATTCATTTCGTGTTTACTGACGAATAATCAAGAGGAGCCGGTATTACACCCTTTAACCACTTTCAAGTTTGGTAAGGAATGTGGGAAAAGTGGGCGGTACAATCTCTAATACGTATGTGTTAGCCTTCAATGGTAGAGCTAACTTCAAATAAATTCTTTGACAATGCTAACTCACTATGTATAATAAATATATACCAAGCCTGTAAATAGTACCAACATTATGCCCATTAGTATAATCAATGTTGTGTTCTTGATACAAGCACCTGACCCATTAATTACTTACACATGTCAGTATAAACTAAGAATTGTATAATGCAGAAAAGGCAATTCATCCAGTAGATCGGTTTCGTTCTTATTGGGAACTCATCACGTACTGGTCAGAATTTGCTGCGGACAGGGCTCAAACCTGGGCACGTCTGCTTTGGAATCTGCTGATCTAACCACTGAGCCACCCTGCCACACTGTTATTGGCTATTGTTTCAGTATCTGATACCAAAACTATGGTTGCCAAGTCGGTACATGATACCATTGTGAATATTCCGGAGCTGAGCAAACGAATTTTAACTAACCTTATATTGATCGCGTGGCTAATTTACAATTTTTCAGTAGATGTTGTTTTTTTAAGCAAAACTCATTTCACTCTCTTGCGAAGCATTTGAAGCTTATATTTCTGGAGCAGATGACCACTCAGAGATTTCTATCTGTGGCTATTATTTCTTTCGTTGTTGTATTAAATAATTATTAATACCTCGACAAATGCAGCGAAAATCATCTCCAACAGTAAAGGCATCCAATAAATTGGCAACAGATTGAATATTGCTCAGTAAAAACAGCATATGGACAGAAGTGAAAATATTTACCTAATTATCGGGTTGCGATCCGATTTGATTGCATCCACTGTCTTCCTGGTTTTTGTTAGAAAATTTTCGATATCCAGATACGGATATCTTTTTCAATGGAAAGCTCATCACAATAAGTTAACAATCAATATGTCAAGTGGAAATATTAGTTTAAACTGCCCCATTTATACTTGTTGCTAGATCTCTTAAGCATAAAATGCTAGGAAAGTGTCTGTCAAATTGGTTTGTGTATACGTCTGCAAGCGTACGCCATGTCTGTGTGTATGTATTCTCGTTTGTTTTCGATTGAGGAGTAATCAACTATTGCACGTGTACACTCATCCCAGTGAAATGACAGCGATTTAGCAACTACTGACTAATCACTAGATAAGCGTATGCCACATCTGTGTGTTTGTGTGTGTGTGTGAGCGTTTGCTTAAGACTGAGAAATAATCTGTTACATGTAATTAACGGCACGTGTAACAGAAATTCACATGAAACTAAAATGATAACTGTCATTTCCTAAACGCACACGTCAGACCTATTTTACACGTACTATCCTAAATGAAGTAATTACGAGTGGCATCCTGGAGAGGAGGGGGCAAGATACTGTGAATAAAGTAAATAATTTAGAGTTAGCAAAACGGAAAAGTATTCTATTAAGGTGGATAGTTAAAATAAAAATAAAATAAAAATAAAAAGGGGTCGTAAAAGAAGTTGAAAATTGTTTGATAAAGAAAGATGCAAATAAATGTTTGTTAAAAGATGCTACACTAACAACAGAACGTAAGATAAAAGATGAAATAAGATAACAAGTAATCAAGGATGAAATAATAAGTTAATCAAAAATTAATTGGACGATATTGAATTACACACTCTCCACCTCTATAAGTTAATATCAGTCCAGTGTTCTTATTCTTTTACTTGAGCGAGTTTCTGATTCTGATTCTGATTCGTGCAATCTTCGTTTTCTACCATTATTTAGTGCTGTATTCCAAATAGGACCTAGTGATTTTTCTACGGCTGTTTCATTCATTATGTCATTTCTCGATTTAATTTCGATGGATTCTCTAATCAGTCTAGTCGATCTGCTACGGCTACAGATTGATATACGTCTGCACCCATCCCAATTAATTGTGTGTCCTGTCTCTACTGTATGGCGTGCAAGATCTGATCTATTAACATGGGCATACTTGCATGCGGTTTTATGTTCTCCTCTTCTAACCTTAATTGGGCGCATGGTTTCACCCACATACATCAGGTTACAGTCGTTACATGGAATTTCATATACTCCTGATGTGTCTAACGGTTCTATTTTCTCCTTTTGGTTGGGAAGTTTAATACCCAGGGTAAGGGTCTGTTTTAAAATAGTACGTATATTGTATTTTGCTGCTACCATTTTGATTTTTCTACTTAGTTTAGAGTCAGGTATAACCATTACCCTCCGGTCATCTTTTGCTTTATCTGACTTCACGTACTTCCAGTCATGATTAAATTTACTTATAACGCTCATTATAGTTGCTTCAATTAACTTTAGAGGACACTCATTAGCACTGAATATTTCTCGCAGTCTACCTAATTCAATATCTCTATGTTTTTTTATCTGTTAATCTTAAGCTTCTTATTATCATCGATTTTAAGATACCGATTTTCATTCTATATGGATGATTTGAATCGAAATTAAGAAGGATACCTGAGTAAGTATCCTTCCTATAAACATCCCGTTCTAGTTTTGTACCATTTCTAATTAACTTGACATCCAGAAATGGTAATTCGCCACATGATTCATTTTCAATTGTAAATTTAAGCTCACTCACCTGATTTGCTATGTTTAAGAAATTTATCAGTTGATCCTCCCCGTGATTCCAAATAACTAATATATCATCCAAATATCGTACATATAATTTAGGATTTAGGGGCGTTATATCTAAGAGAGTCTTCTCCATGTAATGCATGAAGATATTAGCTATCGGAACCGATAGTGGTTGCCCCATTGGAACACCTCTAATCTGCTTATAAAATGCATTCCTAAATTTAAAATAAGTGGAGGACATACATACGTACATCATCTCCATGACGTGTCTTATCGTCATTTTGCTTCCTTCCAATATTACTGGATGATCAACCAGGAAACGCTGAAAATAGTCTAGTGCTTTAGGTACTGGTATATTGGTGTACATTGACACCACATCTAAACTCGCCAATCTATCGTTTTCATTTAGCTCACATTTATCCACAATCTCAACCAAATGGTATGAATTCATCAAAGTATTGTCTAAGAAGTACGAATATTTCTTTATTCTATGACATAGAAACTTAGACATTTTATATGTTGGAGAGTGTTAGACATTAACAATAACTCTCAGTGTTGCCTGGTTTATGTATCTTTACTAAACCGTTCACTGAGCGACTGTATCTCTTTGTATGAGAGCGTTAACATGCGCCTGATCTAATTCTCCTTCAGCAATCATGTTATTGACCAATAATTTAACTTCTCCTTGTAGCTTATCCGTAGGATCTTTATTAATTTTAGTGTATACCTCTATATTGCTTAGTTGTTCATACATTTTGGCACTATAGTGAGATTGACACATCAGAACCGTCGCTCCTCCTTTGTATGCTTTCAAGCATATCACACTGGTAGCTATTAATTCTTTCCTGAGACGTAGCTGCGGCTACGTCTATTACAAACATAACCTTATCTTTGTCCGAGAGGGATTGTGCTGTTTTAAAAACCTCAGTAATTATCTCGTTTTTTGGTGATTACTAGCTGATTCTCAGTAAGATTTATGATAGAAAGGTTTACCACTCGATTAGTTTCAGCAGGACACGTCTTAGTTATGGTCTGTCTATTGGTGCCCAAATTTCCTTTCTATCATGCCTGACCTGAACATTTTTTTCTCTATTACGTGCGCCATAAGTAAAATCCTCCATACAATTAAAGTCATCCGCGTGCAAAATGGAAAGTAACAAAGATCTTATTTTAGTTTTCTCTCCGATTAGTTCGTATTTGCGTTTTTCTAAATAACACCCCTAAATCCAAAATTGTATGTACGATATTTGGATGATATATTAGTTATTTGGAATCATGGGGAGGATCAACTGATAAATTTCTTAAACATAGCAAATCAGGTGAGCGAGCTTAAATTTACAATTGAAAATGAATCAGGTGGCGAATTACCATTTCTGGATGTCAAGTTAATTAGAAATGGTACAAAACTAGAACGGGATGTTTATAGGAAGGATACTTACTCAGGTATCCTTCTTAATTTCGATTCAAATCATCCATATATAATGAAAATCGGTATCTTAAAATCGATGACAATAAGAAGCTTAAGATTAACAGATAAAAAACATAGAGATATTGAATTAGGTAGACTGCGAGAAATATTCACTGTTAATGGGTATACTCTAAAGTCAATTGAAGCAACTATAATGAGCGTTATAAGTAAATTTAATCATGACTGGAAGTACGTGAAGTCAGATAAAGCAAAAGATGACCGGAGGGTAATGGTTATACTTGACTCTAAATTAAGTAGGAATATCAAAATGGTAGCAGCAAAATACAATATACGTACTATTTCAAAACCGACCCTTTCCCTGGGTATTAAACTTCCCAACCAAAAGGAGAAAATAGAACCGTTAGACACATCAGGAGTATATGAAATTCCATGTAACGACTGTAACCTGATGTATGTGGGTGAAACCATGCGCCCAATTAAGGTTAGACGAGGAGAACATAAAACCGCATGCAAGTATGCCCATGTTAATAGATCAGATCTTGCACGCCATACAGTAGAGACAGGACACACCATTAATTGGGATGGGTGCAGACGTATATCAATCTGTAGCCGTAACAGGTCGACTAGACTGATTAGAGAATCCATCGAAATTAAATCGAGAAATGACATAATGAATGAAACAGCCGTAGAAAAATCACTAGGTCCTATTTGGAATACAGCACTAAATAATGGTAGAAAACGAAGATTGCACGAATCAGAATCAGAATCAGAAACTCGCTCAAGTAAAAGAATAAGAACACTGGACTGATATTAACTTATAGAGGTGGAGAGTGTGTAATTCAATATCGCCCAATTAATTTTGATTAACTTATTATTTCATCCTTGATTACTTGTTATATTATTTCATCTTTTATCTTACGTTCTGTTGTTAGTGTAGCATCTTTTAACAAACATTTATTTGCATCTTTCTTTATCAAACAATTTTCAACTTCTTTTACGACCCCCTTTTAATCTTTATTTTAACTATCCACCTTAATAGAATACTTTTCCGTTTTGCTAACTCTAAATTATTTACTTTATTCACAGTATCTCGCCCCCTTCTCTCCGGGATGCCACTCGTAATTACTTCATTTAGGATAGTACGTGTAAAAATAGGTCTGATGTGTGCATTTAGGAAATGACAGTTATCATTTTAGTTTTATGTGAATTTCTGTTACACGTGCCGTTAATTACATGTAACAGATTATTTCTCAGTCTTAAGCAAACACTCACACACACACAAGCACAAACACACAGAGGTGGCATACGCTTATCTAGTGATTAGTCAGATGTTGCTAAATCGCTGTCATTTCACTGGGATGAGTGTACACGTGCAATAGTTGATTACTCCTCAATCACAAACCAAACGAGAATACATACACACAGACATGGCGTACGCTTGCAGACATATACACAAACCAATTTGACAGACACTTTCCTAGCATTTTATGCTTAAGAGATCTAACAACAAGTATAAATGGGGCAGTTTAAACTAATATTTCCACTTGACATATTGATTGTCAACTTATTGTGATGAGCTTTCCATTGAAAAAGATATCCGTATCTGGATATCGAAAATTTTGGAACAAAAACCAGAAAGACAGCGGATGCAAACAAATCGGATCGCAACCCGATAATCAGGTAAATATTATATTCCGTGTCGCGCAACATGTTTCTTTTAAATCTTATTTAGGTACTAAATACGGTGCTACAACAGTGAAGCTGCAAAATCGCTATCATCACATAAAAAAACAATTAGTAAGGCAAGTGGAAAATATTCGTTTCATTAAAATATGTTTAAAACATTGTGTAATTCCTAAATGTTTTAAATTTAAATTGCCATTTCATTTAAATGATAAAGGTAGATCTCTTAAACATGAACTGACTTTGAACATAATGAATACATTGATTAGGGATTTAGAAAATAGCAAATATGAACTAATTAGAGAGAAAACTAAAATAAGATCTATGTTACTTTCCTTTTTGCACGCGGATGACTTTAAATGTATAGAGGTTTTTACTGATGGCGCACGTAATAGGGAGATAAAAAAGGTCCACATCAGGCATGATAGAAAGTTAGGAAATTTGGGTATCTATAGACAGACCACAGTTAGGACATGTCCTGCTGTAACTAATCGAGTGGTAAACCTCTCTAAAATAAATCTTCATGAGAAACAGCTGGAAATGCTTAATTGTGGTCTGAATACAGCTATCCAAATTGAGAAATCACCAAAAAATGAGATCATTACTGAGGCTGTTAAAATAGCACAATTCCTCTCAGAGAAGGATAAAGTTAGGTTTGAATTAGACGTAGCTGCGGCTGTGCTAACATACGCAGAGGAAAAATATAAACCAAATTATGAAATAAAAAGTCTCAGGAAAGAGTTAATAGCAAACAGTGTGATATGTTTGAAAGCAGATAAAGGAGGAGCGACGGTTCTGATGAGCCAATCTGACTATAATGATAAAATGTATGAACAACTAGACAATATAGAGGTATACACTAAAATTAATAAAGATCCTACGGATAAGCTACAAGGAGAAGTTAAATTATTGATCAATAACATGATTGCTGAAGGAAAATTAGATCAAGCGCATGGTAACGCTCTCATACAAAGAGATACAGTCGCTCCTAGAGTGTACGGTTTAGTAAAGATACATAAACCAGGCAACCCTTTGAGAGTTATTGTTAATGTCCAACACTCTCCAACATATAAAATGTCTAAGTTTCTATGCCATAGAATAAAGAAATATTCGTACTTCTTAGACAATACTTTGATGAATTCATACCATTTGGTTGAGATTGTAGATAAATGTGAGCTTAATGAAAACGATAGATTGGCGAGTTTAGATGTGGTGTCAATGTACACCAATATACCAGTACCTAAAGCACTAGACTATTTTCAGCGTTTCCTGGTTGATCATCCAGTAATATTGGAAGGAAGCAAAATGACGATAAGACACGTCATGGAGATGATGTACGTATGTATGTCCTCCACTTATTTTAAATTTAGGAATGCATTTTATAAGCAGATTAGAGGTGTTCCAATGGGGCAACCACTATCGGTTCCAATAGCTAATATCTTCATGCATTACATGGAGAAGACTCTCTTAGATATAACGCCCCTAAATCCTAAATTGTATGTACGATATTTGGATGATATATTAGTTATTTGGAATCACGGGGAGGATCAACTGATAAATTTCTTAAACATAGCAAATCAGGTGAGCGAGCTTAAATTTACAATTGAAAATGAATCAGGTGGCGAATTACCATTTCTGGATGTCAAGTTAATTAGAAATGGTACAAAACTAGAACGGGATGTTTATAGGAAGGATACTTACTCAGGTATCCTTCTTAATTTCGATTCAAATCATCCATATAGAATGAAAATCGGTATCTTAAAATCGATGATAATAAGAAGCTTAAGATTAACAGATAAAAAACATGGAGATATTGAATTAGGTAGACTGCGAGAAATATTCAGTGCTAATGGGTATCCTCTAAAGTTAATTGAAGCAACTATAATGAGCGTTATAAGTAAATTTAATCATGACTGGAAGTACGTGAAGTCAGATAAAGCAAAAGATGACCGGAGGGTAATGGTTATACCTGACTCTAAACTAAGTAGGAAAATCAAAATTGTAGCATCAAAATACAATATACGTACTATTTTAAAACAGACCCTTACCCTGGGTATTAAACTTCCCAACCAAAAGGAGAAAATAGAACCGTTAGACACATCAGGAGTATATGAAATTCCATGTAACGACTGTAACCTGATGTATGTGGGTGAAACCATGCGCCCAATTAAGGTTAGAAGAGGGGAACATAAAACCGCATGCAAGTATGCCCATGGTAATACATCAGATCTTGCACGCCATACAGTAGAGACAGGACACACAATTAATTGGGATGGGTGCAGACGTATATCAATCTGTAGCCGTAGCAGATCGACTAGACTGATTAGAGAATCCATCGAAATTAAATCGAGAAATGACATAATGAATGAAACAGCCGTAGAAAAATCACTAGGTCCTATTTGGAATACAGCACTAAATAATGGTAGAAAACGAAGATTGCACGAATCAGAATCAGAATCAGAAACTCGCTCAAGTAAAAGAATAAGAACACTGGACTGATATTAACTTATAGAGGTGGAGAGTGAGTAATTCAATATCGCCTAATTTATTTTTGATTAACTTATTATTTCATCCTTGATTGCTTGTTATTTTATTTTATCTTTTATCTTACGTTCTGTTGTTAGTGTAGCATCTTTTAACAAACATTTATTTGCATCTTTCTTTATCAAACAATTTTCAACTTCTTTTACTTTTTATTTTTATTTTAACTATCTACCTTAATAGAATAATTTTCCGTTTTGCTAACTCTAAATTATTTACTTTATTCACAGTATCTTGCCCCCTCCTTTCCAGGATGCCACTCGTAATTACTTCATTTAGAATAGTACGTGTAAATATAGGTCTGACGTGTGCGTTTAGGAAATGACAGTTATCATTTTAGTTTCATGTGAATTTCTGTTACACGTGCCGTTAATTACATGTAACAGATTATTTCTCAGTCTTAAGCAAACGCTCACACACACACAAACACAAACACACAGAGGTGGCATACGCTTATCTAGTGATTAGTCAGATGTTGCTAAATCGCTGTCATTTCACTGGGATGAGTGTACACGTGCAATAGTTGATTACTCCTCAATCACAAACAAACGAGAATACATACACACAGACATGGCGTACGCTTGCAGACATATACACAAACCAATTTGACAGACACTTTCCTAGCATTTTATGCTTAAGAGATCTAACAACAAGTATAAATGGGGCAGTTTAAACTAATATTTCCACTTGACATATTGATTGTCAACTTATTGTGATGAGCTTTCCATTGAAAAAGATATCCGTATCTGGATATCGAAAATTTTGGAACAAAAACCAGGAAGACAGTGGATGCAAACAAATCGGATCGCAACCCGATAATCAGGTAAAAAGTTATCATTTTAGTTTCATGTGAATTTCTGTTACACGTGCCGTTAATTACATGTAACTGATTATTTCTCAGTCTTAAGCAAACGCTCACACACACGCACACACACAAACACACATAGGTGGCATACGCTTATCTAGTGATTAGTCAGATGTTGCTAAATCGCTGTCATTTCACTGGGATGAGTGTACACGTGCAATAGTTGATTACTCCTCAATCACAAACAAACGAGAATACATACACACAGACATGGCGTACACTTGCAGACTTATACACAAACTAATTTGACGTGCACTTTCCTACCTTTTTATGCTTAAGAGATCTAACAAAAATTATAAATGGAGCAGTTTAAACTAATATTTCCACTTGACATATTGATTGTCAACTTATTGTGATGAGCTTTCCATTGAAAAAGATATCCGTATCTGGATATCGAAAATTTTGGAACAAAAACCAGGAAGACAGTGGATGCAAACAAATCGGATCGCAACCCGATAATCAGGTAAATATCATACGCTTCTCTCATTTGCCCGGCCATGGCAGACTCCGCAATGCCAGCAATCACCGTCTCCGAAATTTTCGCTTGGTTCATTGATAGTTTCCCATCTAATAGGCACCTAGTTAAATTGGAAGGTAAGTTATTCCAATGATATCAATTATTGACGATTAAATTTTACAAATTTGAAGAATTCTATACTTTTTAAATATTAAATTGCAACAAAATATCTCTAACTGTATTAATTTTAATCTTCATTATTTCTTTATTTGCACTCCTCTGTTACTAGTTTTTTAATTAAACATATTACTTAATTAGTGTCTATCATGGATGGGTTAACATTCATGAGAATCAAAGACTGTCAATTGAGAAAGTGATGAGAATTAAACTATTATGGTAGGATTTATTCGTGCTTAAATTGTTCGTATAAATTTTAATTTCCACGAGGTCGGCAGTACATTCATCTAAAAAATGGACTTTATCATTTTGGGCACGTTTGGTTAATATCTAGAATCGATATTGATGGGGGTAAACGTTTAGAATATTGTACAGAACCCCACAATTCAACCAGTAGGATTTGTCTTCGATGAGGCTCGGTGCATATTCCTACCTTTCTTCCGAAGACTTCAACATCGTTCATACTAACCACTGGAAATGAGATGAGATCTAATCTTCGTTGAATGTAAACGCGTTGGTTCAGTTTTTCCCAAACAATCCTCAGGCCTCCAGTCACACTATCACATTAAGATTCTCACAATAGCAGATTTAAGCAGATTTGGTAATCTCTTTCCGAGTACGACGGTAAACTGACTATCGAGGATCAAACCGCATTGAATATATATGGAAATCAAAAGTAGATATGTGGCTCTCACACCTAGTAGTTTCTCATAATTTGCTTTCGATATATATGCAATGTGATTTGATCCTCGCTAGTCAGGAAAGCAAAATTAAACAAAACCATTGGATTTGCTGCATTTAACAAACAATGGAGAGTTGCTGGATGTGAATTCTCCATGAACAAGATAATACACGAAACTTCAAAAATTATACAAAATAGTTAACAGAAACGTACCTCAGAAAATGTATCAGCAAATATCAAGGTTATTTTTAAAACAATCGACGAAAACATTTTTCCTTAAGTGGTTGACGTTAAAAGCAGATGAAAAAAACTTACAAGTTTTAAATGCGAAACTGAGCGGAACAAGCCCCGCAAGTATTTGCGGTAAGCAAAATGAACATAAAGCTATCACAACCTGAGGAACACCTCAGTGGCGTCCTATTTCGTATATTATCAACACTATTCAAATCAACGAAAATTGATGTGTGCAATTGATGTTACCTAATTGTTTGCTAGCATTCTATTAGAAAAGAACGGATATCATTTCTGACTCGATTTGAACAGAAAAGTCAAGTCTTCTCAAAGTTATTAATGTTTTGAATGAAAACATTTTATCGGGCATAACAAATTGAAGTATACCGTTAAGATAATTTTCTCCGATTATTTAATGGTGGGGCTATGTAATGCTACATTATTCCTTTCCTAACTAATTTATACATGTTACATCTTGAGTAAACGAGCCTGAAATATATAATTAGTCAGTAAATATTTTACAAAATATATGTGGATGATACTCTGTATTTCATTCCACAAACATTAAACTCAGTTGAATCAATGAATCAAACCAATGAAGCCGATCCATACATCAAATTCACCCTCGAGTTAGAGAAGGAATATACGTATACCAGCTAACTCGAGAACTAAATTGCAATTTATCAAAGAAAATGCACCAAAAATCTATGATCATCCGACAATAAAGTCTATATAACAGAAGCAAGTAAAACTCCCACAAAACAAGCTAAATAAACAAACAAGTAAACTGAATCAGGAAAATCAGCTCTGAACACAAGTTCGAAGCAGATCTAATGTATATGAAGAAAATTTATTTGATCAAAATAAAGCTACCCTCAAATCATTTGACCACAAATTTTCTTCTGAACTTACCATTTAAAGGTGATCTACCAGACTCAATATAAAAATTAACATCACCTTCAGCCCACAGAGTATCCTGAAGATGTTTGCTATAGATAAATTGCCAGTTTATTCCAATTTCGTCCTATTTTAAAAATATACGTATATATATATATATATATATATATATATATATATATATATATATATATATATATATAATTGGAAAGTTCTCAGAAGAAATTGATCAACAAGATTTACAAGTTTTTACCGAAAAAAAAATTTATAAAGCCTAGCACCAGAAAGATATTAACCAATTTGAAACCTATTTTGAAGAAGGCCACGTGGTTAATTTAGCCAATTTAAAAATTATCCATAAAGAAGATGTCACAAAACTATAAAATCAAATCAATAATGTTAAAAATATACGAACATTTGTTGCGCGGGCTTTGATAACATTTTTTCACTTTAGCTAATTGAAATGCTAGATGGAGTTCTGGATGGGGAATTTTTATTGCTGTTATTTGCCAAAATGGGCTGAATTGCGTTGGTTATTTACGAAATAGTACGCGACTGAGGTGTTCCTCAGATTAAGATGGCTTAATGTTCCTTTTGCTTACCGTACATTCTTGCGGGGTTTGTTCCACCCAGTTTCGCTTTTAAAACTGCTAATTTTTTTCATTTGCTTTTAATATCAACCACTTTAGGTAATTTTTTCTCGATCGTTTTTAAAATAACCTTGATATTTGCTGAAATATTTTCTGAAGTAAGTTTCTGTTCACGTCTGCTTCGGAATCTGGTGTTCTAACCACTGAGCCATCCTGCCGCAAAATAAACACAATTTTCAGTTATATACTAACTGTACAATACTTTAGGAATTTTTAATTAGAAAGAAATCGGTCTATTGGATGAATTGACTTTGTTATCTGATGCGATGTTGAGTTTACACTGTCAACATATGCATAATCAAATTCCTGCCGTGGAACTCGAATTCAATATAGCTTCCTCAAATATCCTGGTGACCAAAGGGATTACAAATATGTTCCACTTTCAGGAAAGGCAAGCCGAACTTAGAATTTGGAATATGACTTACACTCGCGTTTGGTATGTGCAAAAGTTCGGGTCGGCGCAAACGTAACAGACGCATTCACTGAATCAAACGTGACTTGGACGAAGTCCCGTCCTTAGTAAATTATGGAAATTAGTTGAAAAGTCACCGTTTAAGAATAAAACCGGTTTATTGCACGAATTGGGTTTGCTAACTGGTATAACGTTGAGTTGATATGGACGACATGCATAATCGAATACCTGCCACCAGAATTCAATTCAGAATAATTGGTGAAAGTTTCATGGTGACTGTTGCGTAATGATACTCAAGGGTGGCTAATTAGAGCTTCGAGTCTTCAGAGATTCCAAATATGATCCTCCGGAATGAAATGCCAGCCAACGCCATAAGTTAATGTGACTTAAATGTTTGTATAGTCTACAACGCGAGCGGCGCATTCGATGAATGGAATTCTCTTAATAACTCTCGCAAAGTTTAGGTTAAATTGGCAACATATGCGAAATCAGAATCCCGCCATCCGAGTTTACATCAATATAACTTCTCCACGTGTCCTTGCATCTGATTTACAATGAGAGATCGTAGGAGGAAAAGTAGCAATTCAGACTTAAGCGATTTTAAATAGGTTCTAAATAAGAGAAAGGTAGATTAAAATTAGAAGATTGCACATGACTGAAGTTTGCGCGTTGTGGCTGTCACACTGAAGAAAGTTGCAGACTCTGTATCAAATGTGCAGTTATTCGAGTAATGTTGAGAATATAATTACAAAATATATAATGAAAATCATGCCATCAAAATTCAGTTAAATATAAATTCCCAAGGTTTTATTTTATTTCATGTTCTAAGGTTCATGTCAGATCCGCGCTAAATTCTAGGCAGTATTCAAAGAGCTCACAATAACAATGAAACTGGTCTACCGAATGAATTGGTTTTACTTTCTGGTGCAAATTTAATTAATTTATACTAAAGAACACATAAACTAAAAATTGTTCATTCAGATTTGAATTCAATATAAATTGTTTCTTGTTCCCAGGTGATTTGGTATGCAGATTACGAAAGTCAAAACTACGAGTCAACCGAAGAAATCTTACAAGGTTGGCGTATTCCAAAATTGAGCAGTTGAAGGCAGATGAAGCTGTGCTACAGGCAAGAAGTGGGTGTGTATCTTGTGTATTAGATGAACTAAGTCAATATAAATTATTTAAGTGTCTTAGTGTCTGATTTGTAATGAGAGATGGAGGGGTGGCAATATATTCATACGGGACTTAAGAGATTACAAATGAAGTCCAATTGAACAAAACGGTTAGTAAAGCATAATTTGAAATATAACTTAAACTTGAGTGTGTCATACGTCACGGGTGGCATATTGGATAGAGCCGCAGTCAGAAACAAACATATCCTGTCTTTACGAGCGTGCGCGGAAAATCTCGACAGTACTTTAAGTATTCCAAATAAGGAAGAAGCCGGTCTACTAGATGGATGTTCTTTTGCTATCTGATGCAATGTTGCGTTTGTACTGAAAACATGTCCGTAGTTAGTATACTGCCCTCCTAACTCAATTATATTTTACAGTCAATTTGAATGTTTGCAAGACTACTAGATGGGAGAGCTGCAAAATATAATTTTGCTTTCCATATATATATATATATATATATATATATATATACATATATATGTAATATATATATATGTATATATGTATATATATGTATATATATAATATGCGTTTTAATCCTCAATAGGCAGTCTGTGATCGTACACTGATGATGCTCATGGAGAGTCGAAAAGCATCAGTGCATATGACTGGCGAGCGAGTTGCCATATTGTTTAACGTCCGGTTCAATACAATAGCATTGCGGTGAACTTCAAGCTGGCCATCTTGATTTAAAGTATTTTTAACACCCCGCGTGCAATCATTGAATGTTTAAATGCATGACCTATATTCATATATTTCTAAAGGTGCAAAAAGTTAATATTCGAGACTGCATAGACATTGTTGAGTCGACATTTGCAGACAATACTAGTGAAAAATTATTTAAAATATGACCAGAAGGATAAACAGAATGTATAATCTCGTGCACGTTCGCTTCGTGCTTACTCGAGACACATAAGAAGGAGCCGGTATTACGTCCTTACCCAATATATATTTGATTGAGAAATGTGACAGAATAGGACGGTACAATCTCCTAGACGAATGTGTAAACCTGCCGTAGAGAAGCTAACTCCATATGAAGTCTTCTTCTATTGTAAACTTGATTGCTTGGTCTAACTTGTTTATGAGATGTAGCTGTGCATTTGTATGTTCATCCTTTTCAACGACCATGAAATTATCGTCAACGTAGCGTGCGTAAGAATGAGCTCCGTTTATAAATGGTTTTAATCCACGTGTTTTTAAACGCTGCAAGTATATCCCTGTCAATACTGGTCCAAGAGGTCTACCCATACCTGTCCCGTCAAAGTGTCTTTAACATTGCACTGCATTCTGCGCTAGACTTTTATCACTCTCTTCCTCGCACCTTCTGTAATCCATGCCATCTCATTTAATTGGTTAATTCGAATTTCATCCTCTATCATCTGTAGTTTCAACTCTATAGATAGACATTTAATTTTGTAGCTATCCGCTTTAACTTCCTATTCTATCGATGACATTTTCTAGAATGCGGCGATGAATATTCTCTGATTGATTCTGATTGGTACTTTTCCAAAGCTTAATGACGTATGTTAGGATTGTTTCCTCACATAGAAAATTTTTACAATACACCACGCGTTCCACACATTTACCATGTCTTCACGAATCGGATATATACGCATTAATAATCTATCGTGGATTAGGGTAACCAGGATGCTTTAATAAATTTCTCGATACAAGTTTCACCAATTTTTGAAATATGAGAAAACAACAACGTACTCCATCAAATAATATTAATTAATAAATCCTATTTCTACCAGTATCTACAGCCATTATTCTGGATTCGTTCCTACATTCCATGAAGTACGAAGTTGTTTTCTCATATATATATATATATATATATATATATATATATATATATATATATATATATATATATATAATGTATGAAATAGGTAAAACTAAAATCTAAATATTCCTTTGCGTTAAATACTGTTTGTTGCGGAGATCTAATATATATTAGGTGTTGTGAACCTAGTAACAAATTAGTTCAGTTGTGACCCGAAAGATAAATCAAAAGCAGCATGAATGGAAAGTATAATCACATGCACATTCGTTTCGTGCTTTCTGGCGACTCATCAGTAGGAGCCGGTATTACGCCCATTAACCACTATATATTTGGTAGAAGAATGTGGAATAATAGGACGGTACAATCTCCTAGACAAATGTGTAAACCTGCAATAGTGAAGCTAACATTCTATAGTCTATGACAATTCGACTTCAACACTAACTCACACTATATAATATATATATGCCGAGTCTGTAAACGATACTAACAATATGGCTATTGTATTAGTAACCGATACGAACAATATTGTACCGAAAAGGTACATGGTTTCCGAGTCAGAATAGTATATTCTATGGAGACATTGTTGTTTTCTCATATATATATATATATATATATATATATATATATATATATATATATATATGTTTGTGTGTATGTGTGTGTTTGTATATATGTGTCTGTTCGTATATATGTGTGTGTGCATGTAATTATTTTCAATTTTTCGCAAAGGAATACATGAAAACACGTTCAATTTAGAATTTGAGTTTTGGACAATTTATTCAGTTTTTGCGGAATTGTTCTCCCCAATGCAAGTTGTGCTTATCACGTTCTAACAAATGTATAAATAATGCTGAAGTAAAATTTAAATATTCCTTTGTGTTGTTGATGCAATATAACCGATTAATTAAAATCAGATTGATACTTTTCGCAAATTTGAAAACTTGGCTTAAATATATAATTGGTTTAACACGGATATTCTACCTCTCCTCTTAAGCATACCGGAATAGAAGTTGTATCACGACTAACATCCGGAATCTAGAATGAATTAGTGTATACCAGCGACAGCGAAAAAGACTAAATTTCGTCACCAATATAAGAAGCATCGGAAGAAATTTGCACGATGGACAGCAGGTCCAGACTTCAACAAACCACTACAGGTTATACTGCAGTCATTTGTATTGGATAATACAAAACTGCCAATTGTTAGTACTGATGGCATGGAGCACTCGAAATGACGGGACCATTCAGCAGATTGAGACGGCTTGCATTCGGTAATCAGGACTGTTAACGAAAGGATTGAAATAATGTTAATTTTATAACGAATAATCAAAGAATTACATTTTGTGAAGAGTGAGATTGTGAGTTATTAATAAATTCAATTCAGACATTAATAGCAAACGCAGATCAAAGCTTATTGGCAAATTATTTTCATTTAATATACCTTACTACTTATTAGATTTTATATAAAATTTACATTTATTTCAAAGTAGTATAAAATCTTTTGTTTAGGTAGAAGAATTAAATTAGCCTTGTTCCAATTGCATTTGATCTGGAATAGAAAGATTATATTAAGAAAAATGAAAACAAACTCATTGGCAACAATATATAATTAACAATAAACCAACATTTGCTTTCGCCACTTAACATCCTATAATCCGCGCACATTTCGAAATGGCATCAGGTAATACCCTGAAGCCAGATGTCTTTGCGTACTAGTCCTCGTTATTTTCGTGTGTTGACGCATTATTTTACTTGCGCATATACGTTGGTGCGAATTTTTTATTGATGTTTGTTTGCACGTATATATGTATCATTTTCATCATCGAGATACAATAATAATGATCATCACTGTCAAAGATATATGACCTCTTGGTGCCACGACGTTAATGCTGCTTATTGACGCTCGGTCTTTTGGATATATAGATAAACCTACCTTGTCCGCAGGGCCAGCAAGCTGACGAACGTCGTCCATCCGGAGCATAATATTTTCAGGCGCTGGAGTCGAACAGTTCTTACTGCAACTTAAGCTTGTCCACTGTGTCTGACATAAATTATCGCCCACACGCATGCATCTTAGTTTACATACATATATGCACACACATTCGTATTCAGAGGCAGTAGAAGCGCAATCATATGTTCTTAAATGCGATGAACTATAACACAAAGATTTATTTATTATGCTTCGCACAATTAGTATTAAATTATTTTAAATCTGAATTTTATTATGATTAAAACAAGGTTATTGTACGTATAAGTAAAAGAAAGGATCAAGTGCTGACAAAGTTTTTAACAAGGAAAAATTGCACGGAAAAGAATAAATTAATACTTAGGCATAAATATTTTCATAAAAAATAGTTTGTTGAAACACAATCGTCAATATCTAATTGTCACAACGAGAAGGAACTATTAACTTTCACGCATGTATAGTCTGTTAGTTTTTTATCAATAGGAGCTACAGTTCATCATTTTTTACTCAGCCTTTTTGGCGTTTAAAGGTACATTGAACTCATCCCAGTTTTAAAAATTGAATAAACAGAAATTTATATACAATAGATCAATTTACGTATATGAAAGTCATAAAAAATACTGTCTCTGGTGATATGCGAAATAACTTGCTAAGAAGGAATCATATCGTCGCATATTTTATTCCATTTGTCAAGAAATTCGTCCTATCTGCGTTTCCGTTAAAATAGTAGAAATTTTATTGTTGAAGAGTTTTAAAATATGAATGTTACATGGTAAGAATATTTGAACTATGTTTTGCAGAGGTACCTAGCTCTAATTAAAATCAGTTTATTACGTGCATGTAGACATTCAAACTCCCGAAGTCTTTAAATAAAACAACATATTTCAAATCATACGCTGAAATATAAGCGCATTACATGATTCGCTTACATGGCCTACAGATTCAACGTAATAAAAGCAATCCAGGCAACCAAAATAATGGAAATAATTTTGCTGACGTAGTTTCCCGTTATTTGTGGACATCAAAGAGTGAGATTTCGTATCTTCGTTGTATTTCTACTCAAATAGCCGAATAGATCGAAAGGTGGATAAATGGGAAAACATATATAATTAACTTAATTATGGATATAATAGGTGGATAGATATAAATCAATAAATAACAATAGAAACAGTTGTATATGTAAATAGATTTATACATATATCTCACTATATATATATATATATATATATATATATATATATATATATATATATGTAGATTTATAAAATGACAAAATTAGACAGATAGATAGATGGATAGATATATAAATAAAAATGATATAGAATGATAGAAAGAAATACAGATAGTTAGTTGAAGTAGGCGAAAATTTATTAATATGTACGAAAATTGTCTACTGGATGAAATGCCTTTTCCACATTATACAATGCATAATTTATACTGACATTTGTGTGTATTTAATAGGGCTGATATTTACATCAAATTCTTAAATTAGATTTAAATATAAATTTCAATTCAATAAAGCTTCTCCAGGTAGCGTGGTTTCTGTTAATTAGTGACAGATTATAGGTGGTTAATTCGTTGAATCAAGTGTGCGACCTTGAAGTAAACTCCAATCCAATTGGATTTAACAAGTCGTCGAGCGTGCAATCTTGTATTTAGCGTGAGTCACGGTGCTCAGTTATTGGAACAACAGATTCTGAAGCAGACGTGCCCAATCTCGGATCCTGTCTGCGGCAAATCCTGAGCAGTACGTGGTGAATTTACAATAAAACGAAACTGATCTACTGGAAGATTTGACCTTTCTAGATTATAAAATGCTTAGATTGAACTTACAAACGTATGTTTACATAAAGTTCGCAAACTATAATTAAAGTTTTTTTATCACGGTTCTCGCAACAAAATTTTGTTTAACAAATTTCTATTTGTTTGTGGTTTTCTACGGATTATTAAGTATGATATGCAATAGCCAGTGAACAAAGATGTGATAGAACCGCATTTCCATTGGGACGAATAAAAACTCAACTCGATCAAAGACAAAACAAAATTGGAAATTGCGATCAATCGGATCTTTGTGAAACTGTCCGTGCAAAGCTACTACCCGCGTACGCAAAACGCGGCATTGGAATATATGAAGCTAGCACTCCGACAAAATTTAAAAAATACTCGATATGAAAGTTTGTTGTTGGCAAAACTGCTTCGTCTCTTTCCAATGCGAGTAGCAATTGAGTCTATGAAATAGGGAGTAATGACATTGTCCGTGATAGCTATTGAAGGCTACTGGGTAATAGGCAGACTCTACATCAGATTTTTTTGTCATTTTAGATATTAACCTTTTCAAAGTAAAGCTTATTACTTAAGAATTCAAGGTGATAAATAGAGGTCTGTTCCATTTCCCTGTTTAAACTTACTGTTACGGCCTTTTTATCCCGATTTTTCCTGTAGTCTTGTCGTAAGTCTAATCTGATAGTTAGGCTTTAAAATCTTGATGAAATGTGGCGATTTGACTTCTGTGAAGGCATACGGGAGATTTTTTATTTAAAGAATGGTTTTCTTGTTTGTTCTTGTCTGAAATATGCTCATTAATTAAAGGAAAACGGTGTCTTTGGTCTTTCAACATAAACTGCGATGTGGTTTATTTAATGTTCCCTCTAATGTAGATGAAAATTAACAGATTATTCTTCACAAATCCTTGAATTATTTAACGTTCTAACCATGAATATCCGAAATACAATGATATAAATTGTGTCATAACGTGAATTAATGTATAGTTAACTTAGTATCAATTCGTGTACAACAATTTTATTGGCAAGCGTGAGATTTATGCGTTGATTAACCGAAATTGGATTCCGAGTAAATAACCCCAAATGTCGAAGGGAAGAAAATTTAAAGAATCGTTCGATTCTAATTAGGCGAATTTTGCAGACGATAGGTCGACTTATTTAAATCTAACCATCGCTAAGTGGGATTATTTTATCGGTCTATTTTAAAGATAATTAAACTTAGAGAAATGGAATTTTCCTTTTTATTATGAACACGCAGGACATAAGTGGTTTCATCGTAAGGTAAGCAAATTTAAATTTGAAAAATATCGAAAGACGAGATTGAACATTACGCAAATGCTGCTTTTTATCATTCTGTTCATATTTTTATTAATATATATCTAGGTGCGCAACATTTCATACATAATTGATATATATTATTTCTCCGACACAACCATTATCTAACTTTTACATATAAAATCTAATGATATAATGATTACCGCGAAATGTGATAACTGATATCGTTCAAAGCCATGGTATATAGATATTATGGAATAATGGGTGTTCAAAAATAGTTGTAAGTCTCGATTTTGGTGAAATTTGTCATACTTTGAAATCCATTGTGCTAGTACCACGTCAGACATGGCAACCATAATGTTGGCAATATGTACATTTTCGGCAAAGATAGTGTTGATATCAGGTACTGACACAATAGCCATAGTTTCGTACCCCTTTTGGGTTTCGCACACACACATACACACACACACACATATATATATATATATATATATATATATATATATATATATATGATCGACCTACTAGGATATTTGCATCCACTATCTACAATTTGTCTCCGGATAAATCGACTTCCGGTTTCGGAAAACTCTCAACGGAAAGCGTACAAACAATTTGACAATCAATAAGTCAAATTAGTTGTGGGATGTACTTTCCGTTGTAATGACTTCCAAATCCTGAAGTCGATATATTCGGAATCAAATTGTAGACAGTGGATACAAACACATTGTTGGGTATAACAAGTATCAGGTAATTAATCTATTCACTATCTCGCAATATGTTAGACTAATTTAGATACATGGACTGGTTTCCCAGCCAAAGCTGGCGAACATCGTCCATCAGGAGCATAATATTTTCAGGCGCTAGAGGCGATCAGTTCTTACTGCAACTTAAGCTTGTCCACTGTGTCTGAAATAAATAAATGCACAAAAACATGTTTCTTAGTTTACATACATAAATACAGAGACATTCATATTCAGAGGCAGTAGAAATGCAATCATATGTTCTTAAATGCGATGAACTATAACACAAAGATTTATTTATTATGCTTCGCACACTTAGTATGAAATAATTTTATACCTGAATTTTATCATGATTCAAACAAGAATTGAGTAACAGGAGTACGCCTTAGCCAGGAGGGCGTGTTGTCCGCTGTATCCGAAGGTCGGTAAGTG
The DNA here is from genome assembly GCA_029291075.1 of Eudiplozoon nipponicum. NCBI lineage: Eukaryota > Metazoa > Platyhelminthes > Monogenea > Mazocraeidea > Diplozoidae > Eudiplozoon > Eudiplozoon nipponicum. The sequence continues at coordinate 49,924 of JAQBSW010000825.1, read as the reverse complement.
GAGAAGATTTATTCTTTCTCCAGTATCCTGGACCTGGTGTAATTGACAGTGTCGATAGATATTGATTGTAATGTAGGTGTGTGTGTGTGTGTGTGTGTAAGTTGATGCGGAAATGTGACCGATATTGTGTAATTTAAGACAGCAATGTTAATATGGACATTTTCTTATTCATTGCGTCAGTGGGACAATACCCATTTCAGGCCCTCCAAACTCGTCCACATTGAGCACAGGCACTCCGACGTAGTGTTCTGCTGCCAGCTCTTGTGCGATTGAGAACGAAGTCACCTGTGACCTGTTGTTTGGCTGTGTTGGCTGCGTCTGTTTGGACGGACTCAGGCTGATCAACAGTCTGACGCTTTTGGACATCTCTGTCTTTAAGGTGGCTACCAATTTTCGTTTAATTATATAAATGTTCATTTCAATACCACTTCCCCATGTAGTGTGGTGTCTGTTCAGTAATGACAGTTTGGGGATGGTTAGTTGGAACTTTGGGTCTAAATGGATGTCATATGAGCTCCACCTAAGGGAAAAATAGACTAACCAAGTTACATTAGTTAGTATATAACTGAAAATTTTGTGCAGTGTAGTGTGCGGCAGGATGACTCAGTGGTTGGAGCACCTGATTCCGAAGCAGACGTGCCCAGGTTCGAGTCCTGTCCGTGGCAAATTCTGACCAGTACATGATGAGTTCCCAATAAGGACGAAACCGGTCTACTGGATGAATTGCCTTTTCTACACTATACATTTCTTAGTTTATACTGACATATGTAAGTAATTAATCGGTCAGCTGTTAATTAACCAAAAGGACAAAATAGAACCATTAGACATATCAGGAGTATATGAAATTCCATGTAACGACTGTAACGTTATGTATGTAGGTGAAACCATGCCTCCAATTAGGTTAAGAAGAGGGGAACATAAAACCGCATGCAAGTATGGCCATGTTAATAGATCGGATCTTGCACGCCATACAGTAGAGACAGGACACTCAATTAATTGGGATGGGTGCAGAGGTATATCAATTTGTGGCCGTAGCAGATCGACTACATTGATTAGAGAATCCATAGAAATTAAATCGAGAAATGACATAATGAATGAAACAGCCGTTGAAAAATCATTAGGTCCTATTTGGCATATAGAATTAAATAATGGTAGGAAACGAAGATTGCACGAATCTGATTCAGAAACTCTCTTAAGTAAAAGAATAAGAACACTGGATGGATATTAACTTATAGAGGTGGTGGGTGAGTAATTCAATATCTTCTAATTTATTATCTGATTGTCTTATAATTTCATCCTTGATTACTTGTTATCTTATTTCTCCTATTATCTTTCGTTCTGTAGTTAGTGTTGCACCTTTAACAAACATTTACCTATACATGATTGGAAAGTTTATTATTTATAATAAAAGCCCAATTTTCTTTGCACTATTGCTATTATCTTTCTTTATTAGGCAATTTTCAATTTCTTTTAAAAACCGTTTAATTTAACTTTCTACCCTATTGAAACACTTTATCCGTTTCTAATTTAATTTTTTTTACCTCTTAATTATTTACTCTATTCATAGTATCTTGCCCCTCCTCATCGAAATGCCACTCGTAATTATTTCATTTAGAAAAGTATGTGTAAACTAAGTCTGACGTGTGCATTTAGGAAGTGACAGTTATCACTTTAGTTTCACTTGAATGACTGTTACACGTGCCTGTAATTAAATGTAACAGATTAGTTCTCAGTCTTAAGTAAATACTCATGCACACACACAAGCACGCTTATCAAGTGAATAATCAGATGTTGCCAAATCGCTGTAATTTCACTGGGATGAGTGTACACGTGCATTAACTGATTACTCCTCAATAAAAAACAAACGAGAACACACACACACACAGGTATGACGTACACTTATCTAGTGAGCTGTCAGTAATTGTCATTAAATCACTGTAATCTCATTGCGAAGAGTGTGTACATTCATACATATACACGAACCAGTTTAACATACAATTTCCTTGCATTTTTTAAATAAACGTTACGTTTAAGATATCAAACAGCTGCCTTTGGTTTATCCTTCTGGTCACAACTGAACTAATTTGTTACTAGGTTCGCAAAACCTAATACATACTTGCATATATATTAGTTCTTCGCAACAAACAGTATTTAACTGTAATATATTGAATTGAATGATGTCATGCTTACCGCGAAATGTGATAACTGATATCGATGAAGGCCAGAGTGTATGGTTTAACTGGAGTAACAGGTGTTCGGAAATTGTTGTAATTCTCAATTTGGGTGAACTTTAGCATAAATTTATATCCATCAGGTTGGTATCATGTACCGACTCGGAAACCATAGTGTTAGTATCCGGTACTCATCGATTTCAAAAAAGGTATCAGTTACTAACACAATAGCCATAGTGTTAGTATCCTTTACAGACTCGGTATATATATTATATAGTGTGAGTTAGCATTGAAGTCGTATTGTCGTTGACTTTAGATTATGTTAGCTTCACTATTACAGGTTTACACATTCGTCTAGGAGATTGTACCGTCCTATTATTCCATATTCTTCTACCAAATATATAGTGGTTAAAGGGCGTAATACCGGCTCCTACTGATGAGTCGCCAGTAAGCACGAAACGAATGTGCATGAGATTATACTTTCCGTTCATGCTGCCTTTGGTTTATCCTTCTGGTCACAACTGAACTAATTTGTTACTAGGTTCGCAAAACCTAATACATACTTGCATATATATTAGTTCTTCGCAACAAACAGTATTTAACTGTAATATATTGAATTGAATGATGTCATGCTTACCGCGAAATGTGATAACTGATATCAATGAAGGCCAGAGTGTATGGTTTAACTGGAGTAACAGGTGTTCGGAAATTGTTGTAATTCTCAATTTGGGTGAACTTTAGCATAAATTTATATCCATCAGGTTGGTATCATGTACCGACTCGGAAACCATAGTGTTAGTATCCGGTACTCATCGATTTCAAAAAAGGTATCAGTTACTAACACAATAGCCATAGTGTTAGTATCCTTTACAGACTCGGTATATATATTATATAGTGTGAGTTAGCATTGAAGTCGCATTGTCGTTGACTTTAGATTATGTTAGCTTCACTATTACAGGTTTACACATTCGTCTAGGAGATTGTACCGTCCTATTATTCCACATTCTTCTACCGAATATATAGTGGTTAAAGGGCGTAATACCGGCTCCTACTGATGAGTCGCCAGTAAGCACGAAACGAATGTGCATGAGATTATAATTTCCGTTCATGCTGCCTTTGGTTTATCCTTCTGGTCACAACTGAACTAATTTGTTACTAGGTTCGCAAAACCTAATACATACTCTGGCAGTATACAGTTGTGTTCGCGAAACGTATGTAACTGTAATTCTTCAATTTGGGTGAACTTTAGCATAAATTTATATCCATCAGGTTGGTATCATGTACCGACTCGGAAACCATAGTGTTAGTATCCGGTACTCATCGATTTCAAAAAAGGTATCAGTTACTAACACAATAGCCATAGTGTTAGTATCCTTTACAGACTCGGTATATATATTATATAGTGTGAGTTAGCCTTGAAGTCGCATTGTCGTTGACTTTAGATTATGTTAGCTTCACTATTACAGGTTTACACATTCGTCTAGGAGATTGTACCGTCCTATTATTCCACATTCTTCTACCAAATATATAGTGGTTAAAGGGCGTAATACCGGCTCCTACTGATGAGTCGCCAGTAAGCACGAAACGAATGTGCATGAGATTATACTTTCCGTTCATGCTGCCTTTGGTTTATCCTTCTGGTCACAACTGAACTAATTTGTTACTAGGTTCGCAAAACCTAATACATACTTGCATATATATTAGTTCTTCGCAACAAACAGTATTTAACTGTAATATATTGAATTGAATGATGTCATGCTTACCGCGAAATGTGATAACTGATATCGATGAAGGCCAGAGTGTATGGTTTAACTGGAGTAACAGGTGTTCGGAAATTGTTGTAATTCTCAATTTGGGTGAACTTTAGCATAAATTTATATCCATCAGGTTGGTATCATGTACCGACTCGGAAACCATAGTGTTAGTATCCGGTACTCATCGATTTCAAAAAAGGTATCAGTTACTAACACAATAGCCATAGTGTTAGTATCCTTTACAGACTCGGTATATATATTATATAGTGTGAGTTAGCATTGAAGTCGTATTGTCGTTGACTTTAGATTATGTTAGCTTCACTATTACAGGTTTACACATTCGTCTAGGAGATTGTACCGTCCTATTATTCCACATTCTTCTACCGAATATATAGTGGTTAAAGGAGCGTAATACCGGCTCCTGCTGATTGAGTCGCCAGTAAGCACGAAACGAATGTACATGAGATTATACTTTCCGTTCATGCTGCCTTTGGTTTATCCTTCTGGTCACAACTGAACTAATTTGTTACTAGGTTCGCAAAACCTAATACATACTTGCATATATATTAGTTCTTCGCAACAAACAGTATTTAACTGTAATATATTGAATTGAATGATGTCATGCTTACCGCGAAATGTGATAACTGATATCGATGAAGGCCAGAGTGTATGGTTTAACTGGAGTAACAGGTGTTCGCAAATTGTTGTAATTCTCAATTTGGGTGAATTTTAGCATAAATTTATATCCATCAGGTTGGTATCATGTACCGATTCGAAAACCATAGTGTTAGTATCCGGTACTCATCGATTTCAAAAAGGGTATCAGTTACTAACACATTAGCCATACTGTTAGTATCCTTTACAGACTCGGTATATATATTATATAGTGTGAGTTAGCATTGAAGTCGCATTGTCGTTGACTTTAGGTTATGTTAGCTTCACTATTACAGGTTTACACATTCGTCTAGGAGATTGTACCGTCCTATTATTCCACATTCTTCTACCAAATATATAGTGGTTAAAGGGCGTAATACCGGCTCCTACGGATGAGTCGCCAGTAAGCACGAAACGAATGTGCATGAGATTATACTTTCCGTTCATGCTGCCTTTGGTTTATCCTTCTGGTCACAACTGCCGTCCTGTTACACATTCTGCCATAGATCTCACATATTTTATATTTATCCTAAAGCTATAATATAAAGTAATGTCTTCTAATTATTTATTGTGTTGCGCACCTAATAACAAATAGTTCAGATTGGACAAAAGGATTAACCAAGTCCACAAGAACGGAAGGTATAATCTCATGATCACATTCGTTTCGTGCTTACTGGCGACTTATTGGTAGGAACTGGTATTACGCTTTATGCCAACTGTACATTAGAGTGTGGAATTTTCTATACCAGGTCCTACTGATAAATCACAAATAAGTACGAAACGAATGTGTATATGAGGTTATACCTTCCGTTCTCGATGACTGTGCTCATTCATGCTTTCTTGCCCAAAATCTGGTAAAGCCTTCTAAACGCCAATCCCATTATTTATAAATTTGCCAGTATAAACTAAGCATTGTATTAGGCAGCAAAAGAAATTCAACCACTAGATCGGTTTCGATTTCTGATACTCTATAGAAGTTGCCGCCGACAGGAACCCAACTTGATCACCTTTGTTTCCAAGTCTTTGACTCCATCCAATGCGTCACCCTGTCGCACACCACACACAATTTTCCATTCTGTACTAACTTATGTCTTTGGTTAGTCTTTCCTTCAGGTGGAGCCCTTGTGGCATTATTTTAGACCTAACGTTATAAATGGCCACCCAAATCTGTGAATATTAACGGACACCACGCTACCTGTGGGTATGGTAAGGAACTAAAGTTTTACAGAGGAAAAACTCATTGCTTGTGCGGGTAATGACCACAATGTCAACGACAGAATTGTTGCCTTGAATTTGCTTGTCGGTGGTAAGCCAATTTATTGAAATTAAACTATAAACAGCAAAAGATGACAATAAAAATTTCGGCAAATTAGAAAACGTATAAAATGAGATGATGAAAATCAGCTACCAAGTTAGTTATCTAAATGAATCCTATGACTGCACAGAATATGTTTACGAATATAAAACGAAATAACACGGAATCACTTCTTTATTAATTCATTTTAAAATTGTTATCATAATTTATATACCACGCTGACTGCCCAACTATAGAAATATCCATTGGATGAATAACAAAACAAAACCTGTCTGTTCGTGTTTCCGCTAAGATGACATTCTGGTTAATTGAGTCCCTGCCCAAGAAGTATTTTTACTAGACCGTTGGAAGCTGGATTCCGTAAACTAGTGCTTATTTAAACAATCAATCACTGATAACAAATTGAGATACCAAATATTTATATGAAGGTTACGAACTTTAAATGAGCACCAATTTCGTACGTAAGTTAAGTTGTAAGAACACGACACAATTAACGCAGATATAAGTGATGAAGCAGTTCGACCTTCCATTCTTATGATAAGAAGAACTGACTAACGTGGTTCGATTCCGAATGATATATCTAAGTTCGCGACTGCATAGAAATTGCGCAATCATCAATCAATTTCAGCAGAAGGATATGAAATTTTTTGATGTGACTATCATAACTCAGCATTTTGAAAACGTTTTACGTGTTCATTTCTTTCTGATTACTGTTACTTAGTTTTTTGTCGTAATTTAATCATGATCAAAAAAGGTAGAAACACATCAGTATGTGCAGCATACGGTAGTTTTTATACGTTTTATGACTGGTTACATGAACTTTGGTATTTGCGATTATCAAAACTCCGTAACTCACTTTCAATAACACATATATGCGTGGTAAATGTAAATAAATAATACATTCATGATTGCACAAAATCTGCGCAGCTTAAATATTTAATCAAATAAAATATATGCAAGACTACTAGAAGTGAGAGGCGCACTTCTGATCTACCATACTTTAAAAAAAACATTGTGGCATGATTATTTAAATCAAGTTTCCAAGCATGAATTAAACACCAATCCCATTGTATTTATCTATTCGTCGAACAACATAGCAAAATTACCGCCAGTCGCACGCACTAACGCGTTTCAACCTTCCATGATCATCATCAGAGTACGCGCGATCGGCGGTAGTTTTGCTATGTTGTTCGACAACTGGTTAAATAGAATGGGATTGGTGTTGACTTCAAGCTCGAAAACTTGATTTAAATAAATTTTACCACCACCCGCGCAATCAATAATTCTTTAATTGTGGCTTGATTCTCGTAATTCACCTTTCTATCAAACTCTGATGCTGACCAAGGAAGGTTAAGACGCGTCAGTAATTGAGACTGACGGCAATTTAATTATGTGCGAATGGTTAAATAGAAACATCATTTGGAGAAGAAAGACGACTAGATGTAAACATGAACGAACAGGATACACTTGATTACATGAAGTGTTTACGGTGTGACAACATTTTCCATAGCAAAGTCTATTCCGAATTGCAAACATCGACAAGGCAGTATGAAAGGCATTAAAATTTTCATCAACATAAGTAAACTAATGTTCGTTTAATTATGTATGTAAACCTTGAATTTTTGTTGGCTCATATATTTCGATAAAAAGATACGGTGCTATTCGTTCGCGATAGGAAGGAATTGCTTAAGCATAACAATACAATTGTGATTCTTACTGCAACTAAACATTTTATCTGTCATTCGATTACTGTTATACTCTCCGAAAATAAACAGACGCCGTACAGCACCAACAGAATTCACGAATACCAGTCACGATGCTCAAGGTAAAGCAGTGAGTAAACGCATTATTCAATGATTATCGAGAAGAGTAATCAAGAAACATAACGAAATGCCAACTAAATAGACAAATTTAGAAATAAGTAATAATAAATATCTGTAAAAATTGAAGCATAAATTCACAAAAACCAACAATTAATAAGACCGAAACCTAGTACTTCGAATCTTAAATATATCGGCATAATAAACTATCATGTCTTATGACGAAAATTCAAGAAAGATTCGAATGAAGCTGTTAGTGCAATGGTTTTCAGACTATTGACTCGGTTCCTGTTATGCTAAACAAAGTCAGTAGTGTTCGTTCCGCCATATTATGTGTTTTACTTATTTCGATGTACGTTTTCGTGTGCCTTTTACTTCGTACCTACCATTACTTCATATTTATGAAGTTTTTTGTATATTTACAGTAATGGAACATAAGCAGAAGATTTTAAAAAATTAAAAAATTAAGTATTTACATGTTGTCAGTATAAATTAATAATTGCATTGTGTAGGCACTTCATCCAGTAGACTGACTTCGGCCTTATTGGGAACTCATCACGTGCTGGCCAGAATTTGCCGTGTACAGGGCTCGAACCAGGGCACGTATGATTCGGCATCTGGAGCTCTAACCACCGAGCCAGTCTGCCGCACACTACACTTAATTTTCAGTCGTTTATTAACTAATGAAACTCGGTTGGTCTATTTTCTCTTTAAGTTAGAGCTCATATGGCATCCATTTAGACCCAAAGTTCCAACTAACCATCCACAATCTGCACGTACAGATGCATTTTAAACACGACCTTTAAGGCAGAATGAAATACTCGCGTTTCTTCATAAATGGCAAAGGTTCGAGAAAGCTACACTCACCTTGTCAGACATATTGACTGCGTTATTGATAGAGCTCCAAACATATGGAAACTTGTCAGATATGTCTAGATTTTAACTTTGAAGTAGCAGAGTTGGAGTGAGTGTTGGGTAATACTGTATATATATATATATATATATATATATATATATATATATATATATATATATATATATATACTTGATGAGTTACCAATAAGGACGAAACGGATTTTCTGAATCAATTTCCTTTTATATATTATACAATGCTGGGATTATACTGACTAATCTATGCATTAAATGAGGCAGGTGTTCATAAGAATATCGCAAAATATATTTAAATAATTGTTATCAGCGCCAGCGGAACAATTAATCATTTTAATTCATAATTGTTTAATTCAAAAATATGTCGCCAGGTAGCGTGTTGTCTGATCTATAATGATATACTTCTGGACGTTTGTCGGAACATTATGTCTATCAGTATGCCAACTAGGTTATATATAGAGGAAAATCTGAACAAGAAAATAAGTTGATTTATAAGCACAGATGAGTGAAAAATGTTGCGGGTAGCTCAGTGTTTAGAGAAACAGATTTCAAAGTGGTCGTGCATGGACTGGAGCACTGCCGCTGAGCCCTTTTGGGAATAAAGCGATGATTTCACAATAAGGAATAAACCGGCCTATTGGATGAATTAACTCTTCTACATTATACAATGCTTTGTTTATTCAGAAAAATATGTGCATATAATGGGACAGGTGCTTATATCAAGATTGCAATTTTGGTTCTAGTAGTTCGTATACCCAACCGCGCAATCCACGTTCGTTTAAATATGAAAATGTTAAGTTCCATGCCACGTCCCCATGTAGCGTGGTGTCAATTCTTTAATGAGAAATTGACGGTGGTTAGCTGGAATTTTAGGTCTAAAGGTATGTCATTTTGGCTCTACCAAATGGAAATTCTACATACCTAGCTACTTATATATCTTTCTATCTGCCTAGGTACCTGTCTACATACCTTCCTGTTTATCGTACTATTATATATATATATATATATATATATATATATATATATATATATATATATATTTATAAAGCCGTCGAACTTCGTACCTGACTTTTTCACAATAATATCTATAAAATAAATCGTAACCTCCCAGAAGAATTTCCGTCGATTTAAACGTAGAAAGTATTGTAAATCCATCAATTATAAACATATTTTTAAATAAGTTAAATGCAAATATACAATAAAGCACAAATATATTGTAACTTTTAAATATTTAAATGAAATTTATTGAAAGCAACGGTTTACGTTTTACATGGTTCTCGATACGAGAAGTTTTTATACATAATTTCCAGTTCATGCCTTATATTCCACAATTTCGTAAAAAAATATATTCAAGTAACATCGTAACTTCAACCGTATTTGGAAAAAAAACAACGATTTAATGTAAAGGCTGTAAGTAATTATCGTTGATAGAATAAGGAGGTTGATATTTTAAAAGTCATTAATCGGAATAATCATGGAAATCTGGATGAGTACACAAAGTTTCCAGTAGCGCAGTGGCAAAATCATCTACACTAGCAACGTCCACGTACAAGGCCTGAACAATTGTAGGGTTTTCTATGCCATAGCGAAATGTTTCAACAGCTGGCCGGACTAGGAGATGATAGCTTCTTTGCTCCTCTGTTCGATTACCGATCACTAGATCAGTTGGTGAGGGCACAGTATCATCATTTGTCCCGTCAAATCCAATAAAGAGCTCAGATGATGGCACGTGCTCTATTTCGTGGTGAAAATTAGGATGAAAATTCTCAATCGGTTCGAATATACCGCCAGATCTTATTCCAGCCATAAATACATTGTCATGAGCGTCATTGTTGAACGCTTTTCGTACGTACATCTAAAAGATGAAAGAAAAAAATATTCCCAAATTATAAAATGCCTTTTATATGATGAATTCGTAATTCCACAAAATATGATTAATCTGCTATTGATTGACATGAGCTCAATATCGAAACACATTAGATTGAAAATCGGGAATGGATTCAAAACTAGTACTAGTTAGTGCACTTATTTATAAACATTCGTTTAAGTAAGTTTAACTAAACTTTGAATATAACTGCGCAAAGTTAATATTCTGAGGAATGGCTTCAGGAAATGCATACCAGCAGGTTTATTAAACTCTGACGAATAAATTGAACTTATTAATAACTCTCGTGCACAAGCAAAGGCAGATGTTAGTTCAATGTGTACAATTGTGAGAAAGAAATCTATTGTTGGTCCGCAAAATCCGTTTCCTTAATTCCCAGATTAAATTCAGCTGACCAACTTTTGTATCAGGATTTCAGTTAACATTTATTTGCGTAAACATTCGACGATTTGGTGAGCAGAAAATTTAAGTTGATTACTGAGCCAGTGCCTATCTCGTTTATAAAACGCAATTTAATTTAAACCGGACCAGTTTCCTTAAAGCGACTCAATTCTCTGTATAATGACTGATTAACTGAAATCGGGCAATATTAATAATGATAATATTCGATCCACCTTTCTCCAGATCCATTGATTAAAACAGAGGTAATGTGAGAAGAGATTCTCCTACCATTTGACCAGTCCAAAAAATTCACTTGCAGAAGAAAGAAGGGTGCAAACTATTAAAAATGCATACATCCTTTTACTTGGAATTAGAGCTTCAATCTATAAATCCATTTCCTCTGAGGATCCGCTGAAGTCAAGAAAATGGAAATTTGTTTCAAAAGATATTCTGTAAATGAAATCTGAACCTGCGTAGTTGATGAACATTAACTATTTCTAATTCATAATGTGCTTTGTACCAGATTGATACTCTATATGAAATAATGGAATATCGCTGAGGAGTTAGTAATTGTAACATATGGATATATAGATAGATAGAAAACATATCGATGGATATCTAAATAGGTAGATAGATAGATTGATATGTAGACAGATATAAATATAACGATAGATGGATGAATAAGTGGTTGTATAAATATATAGATAAATAAATGGATATATATATATATATATATATATATATATATATATATATATATATATATATATATATAGGTCTGCATGTGTCAATAAATGCTTATTTATATGCATGTGTATGCATGTTTGTATGAATGTATGCATATATGTTTTTAGGCTTATATGAAAGAATTTAAATATTTATGAATTTGGGCTTGTCTTTGTGTGTAGTCTTGATAGGTTGTCTTCAAAGATCAAATTTATTTGGCACATGTGTCAGTCCCGATCCCTGAACGTATGCCTGCATCATCAGTGTAAAAGTGTTTTTTTTAATAACCATCAGAATTAGAAATATCGGGTGCTACAGGCCACGATGTTTCGATTCCGTGCTTACTTAAGGATGGTGGCGATTTATTTTAGGGAGCGGTAATTTTGTTCTGTTGCACAACTGCTAAAACAAAATGGGATTTATTCTTACTTCAATTTCGCAAACTTGATTTAATGAATTTTGTGGAGAAACCTGCAAACGTTAATATTCGTGACTGCATAGAAATTGTGCAGCCAACATTTCCAATCAAGATCAATGTATGCGAGACTATTTGAGCTTATAGCGACATATTTAATTATGCTTTCCTAATATATATGCAATGCTGTTTAATCCTCGCTAGTCAGTTTGCTATCTTACTCCGACGATGATCGTGGATAGTCGAAAAGCGTCAATGATCGCGACTGTCGGTAGTTTTGTTATATTGTCTGACGAGTAGTAAAATACAATGGGATTGGTGTTTACTTGAAGCTCGAAAACTTAATTTAAAGATTTGTTACCACCACACGCGCAATAAATTATTGTTTAATTGTTACGCTTATTAATGGAGACTATATTACCAAATTTGCATCAAGCATTAGAAGACCAATTAACGATCTAATTAGAAAACCTGAAAAATTGGCACTTAAGCATTGAGATATTCATAAATATCAATAGTCACTAAAGTTTGAAGTTAAGGGTTCATATGTGGGATGTATCATAACGCAGCTAGCATCGTTCTTGTTAAGGCACAGTAATATTAAAAAAATATTTACATCAAATTATATATTGTACAAATTTTTAATTATGAAAATTGAGTTGTCTTTATGGAACAGTTCTGGATGAATCTGCAATTCCATGAATGCAATTCTGTTAAACAAAATTAATTTTTTTATACTTGAATTAATAACTAATAAGTATAACGCATTGCAAATAATATGGGTAAATTATCCACACATTTGATGAAATACCATATATAAAAATAGGTTTGTTCGACGAATGAAACCATAATATACTTTTACATAATATTATTTTGATTTCTTCATGTTAGAAAATCATGCATTAATGTACAGTCATTGGAATTAATTTGATTTAGCAAGTGCCAAATCATTGTTTTATTTGTTTACAATTACTTAGCATTTTGTTTTCTTTTGTTTATGGAATTTTGTTTGTTTAGTAAGCTATAAAATAAAATTCTATTTGTTTATATTTCTTCAGTTTGCGGTCAACAAGAGCAAGCATTTCACTTTTTTGCAATCTGTCATTAGCAAAACACGATTTTGGCTCTATTAGAATTAAAGTAACGAATTTGGGGAGTTCAGCCTGAGAAATTGCAAGTGAGATGTCAATTTTGTAGTATATTTCTATTTATTCATGATAAATTCAGGTTTTGTATTTATATTATATAGACAACATAAGATCCAAAATTGAGGCAGAGGTGGAACACATTCTTGAATTCAAAAGATAACTTCTGAGCATTGGGGCAATCCAATTCAATTCAATTCAATTCAATTCAATTTAATTCTCTTCTATTCTATTATAATGGATAGTATTCGGTTTCAGTTATCTGCAGTTAGTCCCGATGTCAGAGAGCCCTCTCTATTTCGGTTCGAGTTCCATCCGGATTTGTCTTACAAAATATAATATCTTATAATCAAGTTTGCGGTCTTGATATATGCACCTGACCTATTAATTACTAACATATGTCAGTATAAACTAAGAATTGTATTGTGTAGAAAAGGTAATTCATCCAATAGACCAGTTTCGTCCTTATTGAACACTCATCATTGTATGGCCAGTATTTGCCACGGATGGGGCTCGAGCTTAGGCACGTTCGCTTCTGAATCTGGTGCTTTAACCACTAAGCCAGCCTGCCGCACACTACACTACACACAATTTTCAGCTATATACCAACTTATGAATGTTGATAAGTCTATTTTTCATTTAGATGGAGCTTGTATGGCAACCATTTATACTCAAAGATCCAACAAACCATCACAAATCTGTCATTAGTGCACAGACACCACACAAAAAGGGGAAATGGTATTAAAATGACCATTTATGTAATTAAACGGACATTGGGTGCACGGGCAGAGATAACAATTAGTATTAATTAGTACCATATGTCAGTGAAAACTAAGAATTGTTTAGTGTAGAAAAGGTTATTCATCGAGTAGGCCGTTTTCGTCCCCATTGGAACCTCATCAATTCTGGCGAGTATTTGCCGTGGACAGAGATCGAACTTGAGTACGTCTGCTTCAGAATCTGGTGCTCCAACCACTGAACACTTCGCATAATATTCGGTAATACACTAACTAATGTAACTTGGTTAGTCTATTTTACCTTAAGTTGGAGCTGATATGGCATCCATTTAGGCCCAAAGATCCAACTATCAGTCCACAAACCTGTCTTTACTGAACAGACACCACACTAAATGGGGAAGTGGTTTTGAAATGAACAGTTATATATTTAAACGAACATTGGTTGCACGGGCCGTGATAAAAAACTTTATTATCAAGTCTCGTTCCTGATGGAGGCTGATGTGTAATTGTCTCTGCGGCTCAGAATTATTAAAAAAATATTGTACGCCTACAACTGACAGAATGAATAAGCAACCTCACAGGTTTATACTGAATATATACAACTTTTTACTTATATTATAAAAATATATAATCGTTGTTGTTAAATCTTGTTTTCGCATAAACTTTATTAATTATAATTTCCTTCAAAATGCAAAAAAGAAATGAAGTAATTTAAAATTTTGTTTTCGCATATTTTTGCGCTTTGGTTGAATTGATTTATATTTGAATAAAAACTTTTTGAAATGAAGCGAAACATTAATGAAAGAATGACACACCATGCGATAAAAACATACAAAAGCTTAATATCAACATTTCATGAATTTGCGTCAGAAAAGCTTAAAAGTAATAAAGATCCATTCATGGAAAACCTTGAGAATAAATTTATATTAGATAATTTGTAGCTTCTGATCAATACTCTTCATGAAAGCCATCATATTACTGGCGAAAAATTGAAAAAACTTGTAACAATAGATAAGAACAGAAAATCATTGGTAACTTTGCTTTGTTGCTTAGGTATCTCGAATATGAAGAAGTTACTTTACAACGTGCAAAACCGAGTTTAAGCAGAGTCAACCCATTACCAAATATCCTTGAATCTTCATTTTAGAAAATTTTACTACTCCCTACAAAAAATACCAAGTTTCTTCCACACAGAGGACAAGGTAACGTACTTCTGCCATCCGAAATCTTCCATAAAAAACTTAATAATTTTTAATTAACTACAAACAAAAAGCATACAAGCCTAAATGAGAAATGGCACCGAAAAAACTCAAGCCTAAATCATCTGCATTCATAAAGTCTTTACATTCAACAATAAAGCACTCAAACAGATGATGAAAAGAATACAGCTAATCCAAAATCCAACGCAATAAAATATCAAAAGTAAAAATTAGGAAAACTCAGATACTATATTCAATGAAACTGAAAGAAATATGACATAAAATAAAAATAAAACATAACAAAATCATTAAGACTACCCGTTATACCAACTAACCATTCCAATGAATATGCATTGCAATTTGTAGGGAACCAAAACAAACCCCGATTGCAATTGGGGCTCATCTCATTTATATCAGTTCTAATGTAAGAAACAGTAAAACTACTTGTACTATGTCTAATTGCTAGATCGTACGCAAATAAAAATTTCCTTTGTGCATGATTAAAAATTGTTTGCTAAAATGGCGCCTAACTTTAAATCTAGCTATATGTCTAAATATCTAAATATTTTTTAATTTATCTATCTATCAATATATATATATCCATTTATTTATCTATATATTTATACAACCACCTATTCATCCATCTATATTTATATTTATATTAGTCTATCTATCTATCTATCTACCTATTTAGATATCCATCGATATGTATATCTATCTATCTATCTATATATCTATATGTTACAATTACTAACGTTTATTATCGGTCATTTATTCAGGTCGATACTAACTGGATTGGATTTAGAATATAGAGTATCAATCTGGTACAAAGCACATATTGAATTAGAAACAGTTAATGTTCATAATCTACGCAGGTTCAGACTTGATTTGCAGAATTTCTTTTGAAGCAAATTTCCATTTTCTTAACTTCAGCGTATCCTCGGAGAAAATGGATTTATAGATTGAGGCTCTAATTCGAAGTAAAAAGATGTATGCATTTTTAATAGTTTACATCCTTCTTTCTTCTGAAAGTGAATTTTTTGGACAGGTCAAATAGTAGGAGAATCTCTTCTCACATTACCTCTGTTTTAATCAATGGATCTGGTGAAGGTTGATTCGAATATTATCATTATTAATATTGCCCGGTTTCAGTTAATTAGTCATCATACAGAGAATTGCGTCGCTGAAAGGAAACTGGTCCGGTTTAAAATTAAATTGCGTTTTATAAACAAGATGGGCACTGGCTCAGTAATCAACTTAAATTTTCTGCTCACCAAATCTTGGAATGTTTACGCAAATAAATGCTAACTGAAATCCTGGCTTTTATCCGGGAATTAGGGAATAGGATTTTGCGGAACAACAATAGATTTCTTTCCCACAATTGTACACATTGTACTAACATCTGCTTTGCTTGTGCACATGATTTATTAATAGGTTCAATTTATTCGTCAGAGTTAAATAAACCTGCTGGTATGCATTTCCTGAAACCATTCTTCAGAATATTGACTTTGTGCAGTTATGTCCGAAGTTTAGGAAAACTTGCTCAACCAAATGTTTATAAATAAGTGTGCTAACTAGTACTAGTTTTGAATCCATTCCCGATTTTCAATCTAATGTGTTTCGATATTGAGCTCATGTCAATCAATAGCAGATTAATCATATTTTGTGGAATTACGAATTCATCATATAAAAGGCATTTTATAATTTGGGAATATTTTTTTCTTTAATCTTTTAGCTGTACGTACCAAAAGCGTTCAACAATGACGCTCATGACGATGTATTTATGGCTAGAATAAGATTTGGCGGTATATTCGAACCGATTGAGAATTCTCAGCCTAATTTTCACCAGGAGCTAGAGCACGCGCCATCATCTGAGCTCTTTATTGGATTTGACGGGACAAATGATGATACTGTGCCCTCACCAACTGATCTAGGGATCGGTAACCGAACAACTTACCTATGGAATCCAACCCATGTCATTTCATCATTAAACATAAGACCACTTGTACGGAGAGTTTCTGCAAACTTATGTGGTTCAATGCCGTGATATGTTAACTTGTTGAAATCAAAACCAGATTTGTTCAACAGTTGAATAGAATCAGCTTCGTGTACCTCGAAATTCACATCCCATTTTAAGTTAAACTGCACAGTGGAAATTTGGTCGATGCATTTTCCATTTTTATTGAAAAAACTAAATCCGATCTGTATGGGCTTCAGCATATCTACATTTACTTTGATAGTATTATAAGCCAGATCATAGTTCCTGGCAAAGTCACCGAATAACTCCGCGACAACACCAGGGAACTCTGTGTCTATGGCAACAAAACGGGTATCTCGAAGCAATTTTGGGACTAATTGCATGCCTTCATTGAAATTATGGCCCCATACATCCAGCACACGAATACTAGGCAGTGTCCCATTGTGAGGCGCAAGAGTCGTATGGGAGCCATTGCTATGCTGCGAATACTTCTGATTATTATGTTCAATATGATGCATATGAGCATGATTGAGATGCCCATGGTGGTGGGGTGGAAAAAAATCTGTTGCAACTGCCATACCACCATGTAATCCTGATTCTCCGTTGTGAGTGCTAAACGATGGTTCTGAACGCACGCTAGCCAAAGAATAGTCATATGCGTTCTGCGTTACTGATGATAAGTCTCGGAAGAGGTTCATCGTTATACATAAGTGACACATATTGTATATTTACTTGAAAGAAGTTGTAATAAATTAGTATATTAAATATTATGTAAAACTGAGTGTGTTTTTAAACCTACAAATATAATGTAAACGTAATCACATGTAACAATATTCAGGCTAATGCTTATATATTTGTTTGCCATGCAAGCATTGTACTAAGCAGCATCTATTGTGTAAGGCAAAAATGTGACTCCTACGTTAAAGCCTTATGTTTCCTCAAGATTACTACAAATACTCCTAAGAACGATCTTTTACTTTATCAATTATATAGTGTGCAAATAGAAAGAGTATGCTTCTGAAACACTGCACACTGCTATATGAATCTAGTTAAAGATTTCGCACGAAAACAGAATGACTAAACCGCCTGTTCCTGACTATACTAATTCGCTAGAGTGAAAAAACGTAGCCTTGTTAAAATCATTAAGAGTACGAAGGTAAAATTTATGTGCTTTCGCCAAATCAATTCAGGACATTATATATTGTAAGACAAATCCAGATGGAACACGAACCGAAACAGAAAGGGCTCTCTGACATCGGGACTAAGTGCAGTTAACTGAAACCGAACACTATCCTTTACAAAAGAATAGAAGAGAATTGAATTGAATTGAATTAAATTAAATTAAATTAATTGAATTGAATTGAATTGAATTGAATTGAATTGAATTGAATTGAATTGAATTGAATTGAATTGAATTGAATTGAATTGAATTGAATTGAATTGAATTGAATTGAATTGAATTGAATTGAATTGAATTGAATTGAATTGAATTGAATTGAATTGAATTGAATTGAATTGAATTGAATTGAATTGAATTGAATTGAATTGAATTGAATTGAATTGAATTGAATTGAATTGAATTGAATTGAATTGAATTGAATTGAATTGAATTGAATTGAATTGAATTGAATTGAATTGAATTGAATTGAATTGAATTGAATTGAATTGAATTGAATTGAATTGAATTGAATTGAATTGAATTGAATTGAATTGAATTGAATTGAATTGAATTGAATTGAATTGAATTGAATTGAATTTAATATAATATGCTAGAATAGAAGATATTTATTTCAATTCAATATTCAATAAAACTGAACGAAATATGACACGGTTGAACTAATTTCAAGAATAAAACACAGCAAAATCATTAAGACTCCGTTATACCAACTAACCATTCCATTGAATATGCATATTTATAGACAGCAGTAATTACTCAGAAGATTCAACATAAACTCAATTTGTAGGCAACGAAAACAAACCCCAATTGCAATTGGGGCTCATCTCATTTTGATCAGTTCCAAAGTTAGATACAGCAAAACTACCTTTACTATGTCTAAATGCTAGATTTCTGTAGTAAACATTATAATCCATTCATACACTTACGTATAAACTAAGCCTGTATTTAAATGCTACCTTAGCCTCGTGTACACTGATGATGACATCGAAATTGATATTAGACACTAAATTAAAATGCTATATTCCGATCACACAAAACATTTTGTCACACTAAAATCAATGCACTCACGACTAGAAATTGTATCACAAAATTTAGACATGCCGACAGACTAATCTTTATATTAAACCTCAGCATGCTCAATAATAACGAGAATACAACACTAACAAACTTTCTCTAACACATAAAACAGACTTACGAAAAAAACGTCGAAATTAAAGCCTGGCATCATTAATAATGCACTACCATTATTCCAAAATATGAAAAAGTTATTCCAAAGACTAGCGCGCTTACCAACTTTACTTATATGGAAACCAAATTAAATGGACTATAAAATTAGAAAAGAAGAATTGAGATATTGCATAAAAATAAAGTAAAACATTTAAAAGAAATTGAACATTCGCCAAGCATTCTCTCTAATCAGGAAGATAATCTATTCCAACAGACAGCACGATGAAATTGTTAATTCTGTTGTATTAGATGTTTATATAATTAAATGGATATTGGCTAGGCGAGCATTTTAAACAGATAATTAAATCATGTTTGCAATCTTGATATGCACATCTGCCCCATTATATACATAAATTAGTCAGTATAATCCAAACATTGTGTAATATAGACTAGGCAATTCATCCAATAGATTCGTTTAGTCTTATGATGATCTCAACATGCATCGCCGAAAATTTGTGGCGATAAGGGCTCGAACATGTGCAATCTCCTTTCGTACACTTTGCTCGAATCACTAAGCCACCATTGCGCAAATTGCATAGTATTTCCAATTATAAACCAAATTATGCTTATTAGTTAGTATATTATTTAGTAAGAGTTGAAATGGCATGCCTCTACTTTCACAGGTCCCAGCTAATCAGCGTCAATCACTCATTAAATAATAGAAACAACGCTATCTGGGAACATGGAATGGAATTGAACATTTTCATATATAAATGAACATGGATTGCGTGGGCTGCGATAACAGCTACTTGAATCAATTTTCGATGTTCATATAAGAGACTGTCACATTATATATATATATATATATATATATATATATATATATATATATATATATATATATACCTGTACAAACTAAGCATTGAATAATGTAAAAAAGGAAATTCATGTATTAGACCGCTTTAAACCTAATTCGGATCACCTCGGGTGATGTCCAAAACGAGTGGAAGCCAGGATGTGAACCTGTGCATCGCTGCTTTGCAATCTGTTGCTCTAACCACTGAGCCACCTCGCCTGAAATTATTAAGTGTTTGCAGTTATCAGCTAGTATTTCTTTGGTTGCTTTTCCTTTATATATAAATTAAATGGCATGTATTTAGATACGAAACTCCAACAGACAGCACGCTAATTTTGTAAATGCTATTGAATTAAACATTTATATAATCAAACGAACATTGGTTGCGCGAGCAGTGAAAACAAATAATTAAATCATATTTGCGAACTAGGAATGCTCACCCACCCCATTGTATAAATGCATTAGTCAGTATAATAAAAGTATTGTGTTATATAGAATGGGCAACTCCCCCAGTAGATCCGTTTACTCCTTATGGTGATCTCAATAAGTACAGCGAAATATCTGTGGCGTTAAGTGCTCGAGAATGTGCATGTCTTATTTCGTATACTTCACTCTAATGGCTGATTCACCATTGCGCGAATTGCATAGTGTTTGCAACTATAAAACAAATTTTGATTATTAGTTGGAATTTCCTCTAGGTAGAGCCGAAAAGACATGCCTCTAATTTTACAGGTTGGAGCTAACTTGAGTCAATATCTCATTAAAGAATACAAACCAAGCTACATGCGGACATGGAATGGAATTGCACATTTCCATATTGAAATGAAAATGAATTGCGCGGTAAGCGATAAGAGCTACTTGAATAAAAATTCGATGTCGAAATAAAAAATTGTCCCAATATGTACATACATTTGCCTCTATAATCTAAACATTGAAAGATGTAGAAAAGGAAATTCATAAATTAGAAAACTTTAGACATTATTCGGATCTCCTCGCATTATGTACAAATCGAGAGGACAAGAACTAGTGCATTTCTGTCTTGGGATCTTTTGCTAAAAACATTGAGCCACCTTGAATTGAGATAAATACGATTTGCAGATATATATCAGCTAATATTTCTTGGTTTTGGCTTTCCTTTATATATAGCTTAAAGGATATAAATTTCGACATTAAATTCCAACAGACAGCCCACTAAAATTGTAAACGCTATTGAATTAGAAATTTATATAATTAAATGAATGTTTAACAATAATTGATTGCGCGGGTGGTGGTAACAATTCTTTAAACCAAGTTTGCGAGCTTGAACTAAACTCCAATCCTATTGTATTAAACTAGTCGTCGAAAAACATAGCAAAACTACCGCCAGCCGTAATGCACTGACGAGTTTCGACCCTCCATGATCATCATTGGTGTACGACGACAAACTACCTATCGAATATCAAACCAAATTGAATATATATGAAAATCATAGTTAGAAATGCGGCTCTCACATCTAGCAATCTCGCATACATTGAGCCTGACTGGAAATGTCGGCTACAAAGCTTCTATGCAGTCACAAACATTAACTGTTTGCAGCTTTCGCCACATATACATATATAGGCAATACAATTTAACAATTATTGATTGCGCGGATGGTGGTAACAATTCTTTAAATCAAGATTGCGTGCTTGAAGTAACCACCAATCCCATTGTATTTAACCAGTTGTCGAACAACATAACAAAACTACCGCCAGCCGCAACGCACTGACGCGTTTCGACCTTCCATGTTCATCATCAGAGTACGACGGCAAACTGACTATCGACGATAAAACCGGATTGAATATATATAGAATTCAATGTTAGATATGCGGCTCTCACCTCTAGCAGTCTTGCATACATTGAACTTGAATTGAAATGTCCGCTACACATTTTCTATGCAATGTTTGCAGCTTTCGCCACTTATACATATATAGGCAATAAAATTTAACAATTATTCTTGCGCGGGTGCTGGTATAAACTCTTTAAGTCAAGTTTCCGAGCTTAAGAAATGTTACCGCCACCCACGTAATCAATTATTTTTAAATTGTATTACGTATATATGTATATGTGGAGAAAGCTGGAAACAATTATTTTCGTGACTGCATAGAAATTGTGTGTCCCACATTTCCAGTCATGTTCAATTTTTTGAGATTGCTAGATGTGAGAGCCGCATATCTAACTTTGATTTTCTTTATATATTAAAATGCGGTTTGATCTTCGATAATCAGTTTGCCATCGCACTCTGATGATGATCAGGGAATGTCGAAACGCGTTAGTGCGTTGTGGCTGGCGGTAGTTTTGTTATGTTGTTCGACTACTGGTAAAATAAATTAATATTTGTTGCGGGAGAATTGAATACATTTAATTAAAACATTGAAAAATGTACAAAAGGATATTCATTCCTTAGACAGTTTTATATATTAACTAAATGACATTAATTTAGGCATAAAATTCCGATAGACAGCACGCTAACATTTTAAATGCCATTAATTTAGACATTTATATAAGTAAAAGAATATTGATTGCGCGAGCAATGAAAACAATTAATTAAATTACGTTTGCGACCTCGGTATGCACACTTGCGCAATTCTATACATACATTAGTCAGTATAATCCAATCATTGTGTAATGTAAAATGGGCAATTCATCCAAAAGATCCGTTTAGTCCTTTTGATGATATCAACAAGTACAGCTATATACTAACTGATGTAACTCGATAGGACTATTATCTTTAAATGAAGCTCATATGGCATCCATTCAGAATCAAAATTTCAATTAACCTTCCCCTAACGGTCCTTATTAAACAGACAACACAGAAAATTTGGCAGTTGAATTAAAATGAACATTTTTTATATGTAAACTGCCATAGGTTGCGCGTGTAGTGATAAAGATTACTATAATCATGGTTGCGATTTTTATATAGACAGCTCACCCATTTATAATATACATTTGTCAGTTTAAACTATGAATTGTATAATGTAGAGAAGGTAATTCACCCAATAGGCCGTATTCATCCTTATTGGAAACTCATCATAAAGTGGCCCGAATTTGCCGCGGACAGCGCTGGAATCCGGGCACACCTTCAATGGAATCTATTGCTCTAACCACTGATTCACTCTACCGCAAACTAGACACAATTTTAATTTATATACTAACTAATGTAATTCGTTTATTCTTTTTTTCTATTAGATGGAGATTATATGCAAAAAATTCCAACTAACCATCCCGAATCGCTAATTATTTAACAGACACCTTACAACATTGGGAAGATATTATTAACTGAAACATTATATAAGTAAATTACTATAGTTTGCGCGGGTATTGATAACAAATACTGTAATCAAGGTTGCCATATTTATATAATAAGCTCGTTCAATAATTACATACATATTTCAATTTAAACGAAGAATTATATGCTGTTGAAAAGGCTATTCATCCAATAGACCGGTTTCATTCTTACTCGGAACTCATCGTGTACAGGCCAGAATTTGCCGCGGATAGGGCTCGAACCTAAGTACATCAACATCGGATCTGGAGTTCTAAACTCTGAGCCACTCTGCCGCAAACTCGACACAATTTTTAGACTATTAATAATAAAGGAAACTCGGTTAGTATTTTTTCTTTAAATACTGCCCAAATAACAATCCCCAATCGGTCAGTATTGAACAGACACCACACTATTATGCGAAGTGGTATTGAAATAACCATCTGTATACATAAATGACTATGTTAAGTGTGAGTAGTAATAACAATTAGTATAATCAGGGTTCTGATCTTAATATAAACAGCTAACCCTTTAATAACAAAAAATTGTCAGTTTGAACAAAGAATTGTAAAGTGTAGAATAGGCTATTCATCTACTAGACCGGTTTCATTCTTGTTGGGAATTCACCATATACTGACCAGAAATTACTGCGGACTGGAGACAAACTTAGGAACGTATGGTTGAAACACGGTGCTCTTATAACCGAGACACCCTAACGGAAGCTAAACAAATTTTTTAGTTAAATATTATCTAATGCAACCCGGTTAGACATTTTAATTTAAATAAAGCTCATTTGGCATCCATTTAGACACAAACTCGCATTTAAACATTACCTATCGTCATTATTGAACAATCATCACACTTCAGTGCCAGTGGTATTGACATGAACATTTATATACGTAAACAAGCATAGGGTGAACGAGGAGTATAAACAATTACTTTAAAGAAGGTTGCCATCTAAATATAATAAGCTCACTCATTATTTATATACTTTTGTCAGATTAAATTAAGAATTGTATAGTGTAGAAAAAGCGATTAATCCAGAGGACCGGTTTCGTTCATATTCGGAGCTCATCACGTACTGGCTGGAATTTGTCACGGACAGAACTTGAAATTCAGCACGTCTGCATAGCAATCTGGTGATGTAACCATTGACTCACATTGCGGTAGACTAGTTGTAATATTTAGTTATATTCCAATTAATGAACCACTAGTCTTTTTCCTTTAAATGAAGCTCATATGGCATCAATTTAGAAACGAACTTCATATTATCCATTACCAATCGGACATTCTTGAACAGACACTAAAGTACTTTTGATGTGGTTTTGAAATGTTCATTTACATAATTAAACTACCATTGGTCGCAAGGATGGTGATTACAAAATTATAAGTTTCGGTGTTAATATAAACAACTCACCCATTAAGAACGTACATTTCTCAGTTTAAACAAAGAATAATATATTGTATAAAAGGCTATTTATCCAGTAGAGCAGTGTCGTTCTTATTATTAAATTATCACCTATTAGCCAGAAATTTCTGCGGTCAGTGCTTGAACATTGGCACGTTTCCTTGGGAAAATTTCGCGCCAGACAGTGAGCTACCCTGCCAACAAATACGCGATGTTTTTAGTTATATATTATCTAATGTAATCCGGCTGGACTTTTTTATTAATTGTAGCTCATATGGCACCCATTAAGATACAAACTTCCAACTAACCATCCCCAAACAGTCATTATTGGACAAATACAACACTCCATTTGAATTGGTATTGAAATGAACCTTTATATAAGTAAACAAACATAGGTTTCGCGGATAGTGATAACAATTACTATAATCATGATTTCGATCTTAATATAAACAGTTCGTCCATTAATAATATACATTTGTTAGTTTAAACATTTAATTTTATAAAGTAGACCACGTAATGCATCAAGTGACCTTTGGATCCCAGTCGTCGAAAGATATAGCAGAATTATTGCCAATTGAACGCACTGGCGCGTTTCGACCTTCAATGATCATCATCAGAGTACGACGGCAAACTGACTAGCGAGGATTAAATAAAATTGCATATATATAGCAAGCAGATTTAGACATGCAGCTCTCACCTATACTAGTCTCCCATACAGTGTACGTGACTGGAAATGTTGGCTGCATAATTACTATGCAGTCACGAACATTTGCTGTTTGTAGCACAGACACACACACACACACACACACATATATATATATATATATATATATATATATATATTGACGATACAATTAAAATATAATTTATTGCGCGGGTTGTGGTAACAATTATTTAAATAAAGTTTTTCTGCTTAAAGTAATCACCAAACCCATTGTATTTGTATCCAGTCGTCGAATAACATAGCAAGACAAACGCCATTCGAACGCACTGACTCGTTTCGAACTTCCACTGTCATCATTAGAGTACTACGACAAACTGAATAGCGGGGATCATATTTTCTGGAAAGCAAATTTAGATATGTAGTCCTCATCTCTAGTAGTCCCGCATACATTGTACTTGACTGGAAATTTCCTTCGCATAAAATTTATGCAGTCACAGCGTTTAGTGTTTGCAGATTTCGCCACAAGCATGAATATATAGGCAATAAAAATTAATGCTGCGTTTTCCTAACGTAATTGGATTAAGTGTGCAGTTTTATTGGTTGGAGTTATGAACGCGTGTCGAAGCAAGTAATAAATATGTGGTAGAAGGACGAGATATTGGTTAAACGTTATGCTTTAGAAGAATGTTTGGCGTGTAAAATGTGACGAGGTTGGGTCGAGAGAGTTTTGCAATTGAAAGAGTTTGTGCTCTCGCAATTTGCATAGTTGGATCGGCGGGCATTGATGGATTACGAAATGGTAAGGGACAAGAGGTTTGTTTTGACTGTAAAATGGAGCGGTAATGGGTTAATCTCGGCTGACAGCTGCATCGATTAATGACGGGACAAGAGCAGAATTGCCACCTGAAGAGAAAAGAAGTGAACTTCGAATAGATCTCTGAGTATTGGCGGGTAAAAATGCTTGCAAATTGTAAAGATTGATGAAGAATGTGTTGTAGAGACTTGATGGATTTCAATTATATCTTAGACATTTTTCACTAAAATGTCTTCCTTTCAAATATGTAATTTTCTATTTATTGGAAATTATAATAATACTCCCATGCCTTCTAGGAAACCACTTTTGTTACCCACAAAAATTGCTTAATGGGTACAACAAAACTGGTGTTTTCTTGCATGCATGATTTTGTGAATGTCTTTTAATTCACAAACAGGTCAGACTTTTCATGATAAATCTTAAACCATAACAAATATCTGGAATATGGTAATTCCCATTAGGAAACTTATAGTATTCTTGTTTGAATTCACTAACATTTATTTTTTATGCAATGTAAAGCGCACAGAATGACAACACCTACAACAAAAAATCCTTGCAATTGTTAAACCTGGAAGCATTTAAATAATTTAACTCACTCATTTTATGATATTAACGTGTATATATTTTAATTGGGTTTACGAAAATAATCAGTTTGTCATTAAAAATACGACCCTTATTTCAACAGGTTTTTGGTTCTGAGAATTTATTATTTTGCGCTTTTTTATCCTGCAGATGAATTTTGCTCGATTTAGTGATATATATAGATATCGATAAATGTATAATGACAGGACCCGATCTTATAGGTTAGAGGATAATATTGGTCTTATAGATAGAATCCATATTCTCTCTTATGCAACGGTTCATTAATCCTACGACTTAAAAATAAGTAAATCTATTTTATCACATAAAGAGTCAAAGAATGAAGTTAAGGTAGTCTTCAAATACACGTATTATTTATTAAACTATTTGAATTCATGTTATACATGATGGCATGAAAACCATATTATGTTTTATTTAATTTATTTTTAAATTCATATCGGGTAAATATTTTCTGCATTTGTAATAATAAGATATATCACAGGATTTCATTATATATATGGATCAACCAAGACCTATAGGAGGATGGCATATCTATCGGTTGTCGAATAGTAGTAAAATATCGGCTGCACTTTCCATATCGACTAATCAACCGACCAGGAGACCTATACGAATGTGTAAACCTGAGGTAGTGAAGCTAACTGTAAAAAAAGTCTTCGAAAATGTGACATCAAGGCCATCTCACTGTATTTAGTATAAAGTTTGTATTTGATACCAACACTGTGGCTATTGTTGCAGTACACAATACCAACATTATGGTACTGAAGAGATACAAGGTAACAACACAAAGGTTGCCAAGTCTGTACATGACACCTACATTATTTTGCACATATTGCAGGTTTTGGGTGACGCAGCGAATGATGCGCATTAACAAACCGAATGCTGAAATTTTGGAGTTCCGAGCATGAAAATATTAGCAAACAATTGTCGTAAACCCAACATGAACTCAAACATTGATTTTGATTTAGCTTTGAATGACCAAATATGCCTCAGCAATGCAGCATCTTTGGACGTTAAATTTGTCTCTCCTTCAGTGCTTATGAGGCTTCTCCTCGTTGTCCTTACGTTTCGGCAATTATTTTCCATAGCCATCTTCAGAGCTCTTCCAAAATAAACAAATCTGTCTATAAAATGTACCTTTATTTTTCCGTTTTCCTTATAATTTAGCATATGCAATATATTGTAAATCGCAAGCTGTTTTCTTATATATTAATAAATACGAAAACTGGATTATCAATTATTTTATCTGCACTAATACATTTATATATTTTTGACGAAAAGGACAAAGCTGAACAACCTTTGGCAAAAAATCTCGAAATTATGGAGGCGGAGTTCGATTTATTGATGGTGCAAAATAGCACATGTCTGCGAGTATGCTGTAAGTGACAATCGCCTATCCAAATTTGGTTTTCAAGAAGATGCATGCGATTTGATCCTTGTTAGTCAGTTTTCTGTCGCAATCTGATGATGATTATGAAAGGTCTGTATGCGTCAGTGCCTGTGACTGACGGCAGGTTTGCTATGTCGTTCGGTGACGCGTTAAATAGAATCGGATTGATGTTTACTTCAAGTTTACAAACTTGACTTCCAGTGTTATTACCCCCAACCACGCAATAAATTATTTTTTTAAATATATTTCACAAATATATTGCGATTGTTGCAAAATAGTTCATTTTCCCTATTACATTGTAACTGTACAGCCGTCATTTCCATTCAAGTTCACTTTATGCGAGTCTATTAGACTTCAGATCACCATATCCAATTATTCTCTTCATAAATATGCATTTCGGGTTTATCCTCGCCTGTCAGTTATCGATTGTTAGCTGATGATGACAATGGAAGGTCAGAAAGCGTCAATACCTGTGACTGACGTTAGTTTTGTTATGAACTTCGACGACTGGTGAAATAAAACGAGATGAGTGTTTACTTCAAGTTAGCAATTTTGACTTGCAGAATAGTTACCCACACCCACGCAATAAATTATTTTTTTAATTCGATTTAGTATGTGTATGTGGGTAAATCTGCAATAAGGTTAATGTTCTTGACTGCATAGAAATTGTCTACTAGAGATGAAAGTCGTATATCTAAATTTCCTTTCAAGAATATACATGACGTTTTGATCCTGGCTAGTCCGTTTACCGTCCTAATCTGATAATGATTAATAAAAGTCGAAAGGTTTCAGTACGTAAAACTGACGGTAATTTTGCTATGTAGTTCGCCACCTGTTTAAATATAAAGGGATTGGTGTTTACTTCAAACTTGCAAACTTGATTTAAAATATTGTTCCCACCACCCACGCAATCAGTGCTTGTTTTATTGTATTATTTATATTTGTATGGCAGAAGATGCAAAACATAATTTTATTGACTACAAACCAAATCTCTCATTGTAGAACTGACAACACTCTATTCGGGCAAACGATGTCGAATTGAAAATTTATACAAGTCGTCATAAATCAGTTTCCCGTGCGATGAATGCCAATAGTTTAATCATTTTTGGCAGTATGAAATTAAAATTACATAAGGTAAATGAGCCAATTCGCCAGTAGACGGGTTACGCCCATATTAAGAATACTCGACGTACTGTCAAGAAATTAGCTCCACACTGCGCAAGTCTGCCTCGGTGTCTGTTGCTCTAACTACTGTGCTACCCATCCATGGTTAAGGAATAAACGTCTATTGTACAATAACGAACGTTTCTCAGTGATCCATTCAATTATGTGGAGCATCTATGGCATATATTATTCACATAATTTTGGAAAAACAACCCAAATTTCTCACAATGTTCTCGCAAAAGGAAAAATAGACTAACCAAGTTACATTAGTTAGTATATAACTGAAAACTGTGTGCAGTATAGTGAGCGGGAGGATGGCTCAGTGGTTAGAGCACCAGATTCCGAAGCAGAGGTGTCCAGGTTCGAGTCCTGTCCGTGGTTCCCAATAAGGAAGAAACCGGTCTACTGGATGAATTGCCTTTTCTACACTATACAATTCTTAGTTTATACTGACATATGTAAGTAATTAATGGGTCAGGTTTTTATATCAAGACCGCAACCTTGATTATAATAATTATTATCACCACCCGCGCAACCAATGTTCGTTTATTGTCATCATATAGACATAAATTTGCAGAAAACCACCGACAATTTATCATAATAGAACAGAAACCACTTAAACTTTGGAATTTGTATTGAATTGATGAATTTTTGGCTTTGAATGAACAACGGTTTCTCCTTCGGCGAGAACAATTTTATTAATTCAGGATACGATTGTCATATAAAAGCCAGACCTATTATAGATATACATTTGCCAGAATAAAATAGCATGCCATAATTTACTGAAGGCAATTCTGTCAGTAGATGGGTTTCGCCCCTATTGGGAACTGTCCACGCACTGTATGAAACTTCCCGCGGTCAGATTGTGAACCTGTGCACGTGTGCTTCGTAGAAATTCTTTCCACCACTAACGCACATAAAAATATAAAATCCAGCTACCAGTATATAGTAGCCAATGTGTCCTTGTTATCCTTTCGAATATGCGCAGGTTACGTGCTATCAATAAGACATACTGTTCTAGAAAACAAAGATAAAGCTCAATGGAGAACAGAAAACCAACTACCTATGTAAAAGTTATTGAATTGAATATCTGCATAATTTAAAGAAAATCGGTTTTCCGTGTAGTTAAATCCATTATACAAACAAGAGTGCAATCTCGTTTTAAACAACAGTCAACTTACTTAAATAATAAATGATTGCGCGGATGGTGGTAACAATTCTTTAAATCAAGTTTGCGAGCATGAAGTAAACACTAATCCCATTGTTTTTAACCAGTCGTCGAAAACCATAACAAAACTACCGCCAGTCGCACACACTGAAGCATTTCGACCTTCCTTGATCATCCTTAGAGTACGACGGCAAACCGGCTAGCGAGGATCAAACCGCATTGCATATATATGCAAAGCAAAACTAGATATGCGGCTCTCACCTCCAATAGTCTTGCATACATTGTACGTGACTGGAAATGTCAGCTGCACAATTTCAGTGCTGTTACGAACATTAGCTGTTTGTAGCTTTCACCACACACATATAAATAGACAATACAATTAAACAATAAATGATTGCGCTGGTGGTGGTAACAATTCTTTAAATCAAGTTTGCGAGCTTGAAGTAAACACCAATCCTATTGTATTTAAGCAGTCGTCGAACAAAATAACAAAACTACCGCCAGTCGCAGAGCACTGTCGCGTTTCGACCTTCCATGACCATCTGCAGAGTACTAGTGTAAACCAAACCCAAAAACTACAATGGACCAGTAATTCTGGATGTTGACACAATCAACAAGACGTTCATTTATTAGAAACACACATGAACGGTTTTTGCGGGTCCCATAATTTTGTTTAATTTAGCTGCAAATTAAATATGAAATTTTGTAAATTGGATTCTCTTTAAGATCAGTAAGGAGTTTCCGCTGTCCGCGATGATTATGATGTGTGCAATGCGAGATCATTTGGACAGATTCGAAAGAAATCAATTACTCCCGAATAAGCACGTTGATTAACTTCGAACTCTTGAAATATAAATCGAACAAATCTATTTATTATTCACTTTACTTTGTTGTCAAATTTACATTGCACATAAGTATAAACCGTAACAATTGAGGGAGGTCAATAAAATTACACAACGAACACAGTGCCGTATAGGCATAAATTTTAAATCAGGAAATTATAAGCATTCTTAGAAAGAATAGTAAAAGATAAAATATGTAAATTTCAGTATAATATATATATCAATACTTCAGAATTTCTAAACATTTTGAAGTAAATGTGAGGTTGTAATTTCACCAGCTTCCATGGTGCTGAGGGTAAAATACTCAGTATCAGTACGTTGACATTTCCTCTTTCACACCAAACAGCTGTCATTCAAGTTAAGCTCGTATCAGCATTAAAAGGATCAATCTCGAAGGACCGATATTTGGATCTTCATATCATAATCAAACACTACATGAGGGCTCTTTTCGAAATAATTCTGTGGTCTTCTATGAACATGAAGTCCCTTTTCATTGCATTGCTCAAGAAATTAAAATCCACGGTTCGTCAAAGAGTAGGCACCGGTCTCAGAATATTTAACAGCGCATACAATTGCAATGGCCTCAGGTGTTATAGACAGATGTAAACGTTGAATGTGGAGATCAGAGCTGGATAAAGTGGCTCTCTGCGTTAAATTGGTGAGTATCCAGCCAAAAGCAATTAGCTCGTGCGATTGAGCATAGTTGTACACATATTTATCAAGGAGGCCCGCATCAGAAACTGATGTGCCCATTTGTCGGAAATAACTAAATCGGATATGTGAAATCTCCTTGAAATGTGACGACCGAGGAGACTGCCACAAATTTCCATATTTTGAACCGTATTCTCCACCACCATGTCAAGAAAGCATTCCATCAAACAACTGGGTACACGCAGTTTTGTCAACTGACAGGCTAAACCTGTTTTTCTAATAGCAAATAAATTCGCCGCTGATTTTGTTGCATATTGTTCAAGTCTTGCATATATTTTGCAGGAAATCCGCTTTGCGCCTGGCTTTGTAGATTATGTACTCATTTTGGATTTTTTGTAATTCGAATCTTTGCGCATTGCGTATTTCTGGTGAATCAGCTTCTTGATAGTGTAAAATGTCACGAATAAATTGACCACGCAGAATATATGAACTGATACCGAGGATATTGCTGCAGTTAAAGTAATCCGTTTGTAGTCGCGTCCTGATTATACTTTTTTTGTTGACATGTCCAAATATTCTCCAATTTCAATAAAGTGAAACAAAATTAATGCCCCCGTTTGCTTACAATTCTTACAGGTGCATACTAAATACTGGACTACAAGATTAAACAAAATTCAATAATGTAAACAAACATTTTAAAGCTTATATTTACATTTTTTTGTTATACAATTTTGTTAAGTATTGTAGTCCTTTATTTCAAATAAACCTACAGGAATTGTAAACAAACGAGGGCATTTATATTGTTTCACTTTATTGTGTTGTAAGGGATCACTCTTAATGCCATTACCTTTAAATCACAGTGGGTTATTATTGTCGTCAGTTTTCCGTCAAATTTGGTCCACTATTAATCTTTTCCAGGAATTTAGAATTAACAATTTATATCGCAATAAAATGTTCAACGGTGTAAATCGACGTTTCCAGAGTCCTCAATTTCAATTTAGCCGAATGGTGCGCAGCAGGTAATTTAAAAGAAAATTGATAAAATGAACGATTCTTAAATTATTTAACGCTGATTGGTGCGATTAATGAGTTGAAAGCGTTTCCAATGAAGTTGTCGTTACTTCACGAAACTCGCTTAAGAAAGCTGAAGAAAAATATACAAAAAAAGGTAAGCCCAATCGTATTATTTTGCGCATTTTAAATTCTTCTGATGAATTTCACTTCGTTTATTTCCATATATAAATATATGTATATATAAAAGTACAATGGCATAATTCGATCTCGTATTGCCTGATTAAGTTTTTACTTCATTTATGGCTATATATAAATATATGTTTATATAAAAGAATAATGGTAGGTTTGGACCTAATATATTGAAGCACCTTAATGGTATTATTAATGGATTCCATATTCTGTCTTCTACAACGTTTCTTTATTCCTGTCATGTGAAGATATATAAATTTAGTTTATCATATTTAAAATCAGCTTGTAGGGTAGTTAGTCCTCCAAAACAAAAAATTACCTAAATGAATTTAAGAAGAACAGTTTAAATGCAATTTTAATATTCATCTATGATAAAATTTTTGTGTGTTTGAAGTAAATTTACAATGACTCTAGATTTAATTATATATATGAATGAACTTGACAAATTAATAGTTTCATTTCTGTCATATGCAGTAATTTTTCACCGAAATTATTTTATTTCAAACATATACGTGCCAATTTTTTAGAATATTGAAATGCGTACAGAACTTTCCTCGTGGAAACTATTTTTGTTATGTAATGGTCATAATGAAAATAATTTTTCTTGCTAGCACAATATTTGGAATGTGTATTCTTGATTTTTGGAAAAATCTGACAACGAATTTTTATACTATATTGCAATTTTCAGTGGGAGGCATATAATATTGTTAATTTAACTCCTGAACAATTATAATTTTATATAATGGAACATAAACACCGAAGGAGAACACAGGTTGATTATTTTGGTTATCACAATTTTAATGAAGAAAAATATTGAAATCGTTAACTCGGGTAAAATTTTAAATATTCAACTAACGTTTTTGCGGTTATTAAATTGTTAATACTTTAGACGTTTTTACGAAAATAATCAGTTTGTCATTACAAATATAAGTTATATTTCAATAATTTAGATAGTGGTGCAATTGTTTTTTATCTGAAAGTATTATTTTGCGTGGAAAAATCCTTCCGATGAACTTTGCTTCTTTTATGGCTAGATATAATTATATGTTTATACAAAATCGTTCCTTCTGCTAGATTGGATATCTTTACTGGCCTTAATTTTGGATTCCATGTTTTGTATTATGCAGCGTTTCATTATTCCAAAAACATAAATAAATAAATACATATATTATCACGTTCAAAGAAAGCTTGTTGGATAGTTAGTCTTCAAATACATATATCATTTATTTGGGTTTATGTATTTAACAAATTCAAGATGGCGTTAAAATGATACTATGGACAGTTATATGTATTTCTTTAAATTCGTGTCTTGTAAATATGTTGTGTTTTGGCATGATGTGTAAAAATGTTACAGAATTTGTCTTTATATATCGATAAAACTAGACTTGTTGATGGATTTCAATTATATCTTAGACATTTTTCACTAAAATGTCTTCCTTTCAAATATGTAATTTCCTATTTATTGGAAATTATAATAATACTCCCATGCCTTTCAGGAAACCACTATTGTTACCCACAAAAATTGCTTAATGGGTACAACAAAACTGGTGTTTTCTTGCATGCATGATTTTGTGAATGTCTATTAATTCTCAAACAGGTCAGACTTTTCATGATAAATCTTAAACCATAACAAATATCTGGAATATGGTAATTCCCATTAGGAAACTTATAGTATTCTTGTTTGAATTCATTAACATTTATTTTTTGTGCAATGTAAAGCGCACAGAATGACAACACCTACAACAAAAAATCCTTGCAATTGTTAAACATGGAAGCATTTAAATAATTTAACTCACGCATTTTCTGATATTAATTTGTATATATTTTAGTTGGGTTTACGAACATAATCTGTTTGTCATTAAAAATACGACCCTTATTTCAACAGGTTTTTGGTTCTGAGAATTTATTATTTTGCGCTTTTTTATCCTGCAGATGAATTTTGCTTGATTTAGTGATATCTATAGATATCGATAAATGTATAATGGCAGGACCCGATCTGATAGGTTGGAGGATAATATTGGTCTAATAGGTAGAATCCATATTCTCTCTTATGCAACGGTTCATTAATCCTACGACTTAAAAATAAGTAAATCTATTTTATCACATAAAGAGTCAAAGAGTGAAGATAAGGTAGTCTTCAAATACACGTGTTATTTATTAAACTATTTGAATTCATTTTATACATGATGGCGTGAAAACCATATTGTGTTTTATTAAATTTATTTTTAAATTCATATCGGGTAAATATTTTGTGTATTTGTTATAATAAAATATAACACAGGATTTCATTATATATGGATTAAACAAAACCTATAGGAGGATTGCATATCTATCGGTTGTCGAATAGTAGTAAAATATCGGTTGTACTGTCCATATCGGCTAATCAACCGCCCAGGAGACCATCTATACGAATGTGTAAACCTGAGGTAGTGAAGTTAACTTTAAATAAAGTCTTCGACAAAGTGAATTCAAGGCAATCTCACTGTATTTAATATAAAGTTTGTATATGGTGCCAACACTGTGGCTATTGCTGCAGTACACAATACCAACATTATGGTACTGAAGAGATGCAAGGTAAAAACACAAAGTTTGTCGAGTCTGTACATGATACCAAGAATGTATGCTAAGTTCATCATCATTTGGAAGTAAACATTATTTTGCACATATTGCAGGTTTTAGGAGACGCAGCGAATGATACGCATTAACAAATCAAATGCTGAAATGTAGGAGTTCCGAACGTGAAAATTCTAGCAAAAAATTGTCGTACACCCAACAAGAACTCAAACATTGATTTTGATTTTGCTTTGAATGACAAAATATACCTCAGCAATGCAGCGTCTTTGGATGTTAAATTTGTCTCTCCTTCAGTGTTTATGAAGTTTCTCTTTGTTGTCCTTGCGTTTCGGCAATTATCTTCAGAGCTCTTTCAAAAAAAACAAATCTGTCTATAAAATGTACCTTTATTTTTACGTTCTCCTTATATTTTATGCAATATGTTGTAAATCGCAAGCTGTTTTCTTATATATTTATAAATACGAAAACTGGATTATCAATTATTTTATCTGCACTTATGTATTTATATTTTTTGTTGTCGAAAAGGACAAAGCGGAACAACGTTTGGCAAAACATCGCGAAATTATGGAAGCGGAGTTCGAATTATTGATGGTGCAAAATAGCACATGTCTGACCGAAGAAAAAGCAAAAAATCAACTGATCGATGGAATTGATGAAGATGTTGGAGAACCATTCCAATTGATAAGCCACGATGAATATATCGATATTGAAGCAAACGACGGAGCGGAGCAACTGTTAACTGCAAATTGCGAAGATGTTGAGGATGAGTTCGAATTATTAAGCGCGCAAGATAGTCCAAATATGACCGAAGACGAATCAGCAAATCAAGAGTTTGATGAAAGTGATGAAGTTGTTGGTGACCAATTCCAATTAATAAACTCCCATGAATATATACATCTTGATGCAAATGGCGGGACGGAGGAACGGTTTGCCGAAAATTGTGAAGACCTTGAGGAAGATTTCGAAATGTTGGCGGTGGAATAAAGCGTACATCGATCACATTTAGAAGCAGCAGATCTGCTGCGCAGAGATAGTTATTAAGATATCTCGGAACAATTTGAATTGATGGTGCCGCACATGTAGAAAAATGTAGACGCAAATGTTGAAACGAAACAACAGTTAGCTAACATTTATGAAAATTTTGTGAAAAACCTCGAATTGTCAGCGTCGCACGGAAATATAAGTTTGGAGGAAAAATGCGGAGCACAGAAACGGTTAGCGGAATTTCTTCGAAACTTTATGAATGCGTTTGCAATCTGATGACAAGGTGCGCGAATCACAAAGCACAGCTATGATTACCGAAAATTGTAAAAATGGTGCAGAACTGATCGAACTGTTTGTCGCGTAGTGATAGTTTAAATTATATCATATAAAAGCACTTTGGATTGAATTACCTGACATTATAATTTTTTTAATGATTTTACAAATGGAGTTTTTATACTTTGTCTCGATGTCGTTCTTCAAACAATCTCTGCTTAATAAAACACCTTATACGAACAAGTTAATTTTATAACTTTATCTATGATACCGAATAATTTAAAATGTGTGTTTCTTGCTTCATTTAATAAAATAATATGAATTTGAATAACTTGTAGGTCAACTACCTGATTAAAACCCGAATAATTATGCCGGCCAGCGATGGATTAAAGTAAAACTCGTCGATATGTTTACGAATGACCATAATCGTCTTAGTCCGCGAAATTCTTCAAAAGTAAATAGATAGATTTCGGTTTCAAAGAATTAGATGTTAATGCATTTAATCAGACTAAGCATTAATCCAAAGTTCGTGTAAAGCGGATTTAAGGATGGACATAAATTAGGAATCATGTTTCGCTATTTCCAAGACATTTTCTAATGGCAATATCCGCGAAAATCTGGTCTAACTTTTTCTCCGTTATTTGTGTATCGTACATCATCTATTCGAATCGCCAAATTAATTTAAAGAATTGTTACCACCACCCGTGCAATCAATTATTATTTCATTCTTCATTTGTTTTTAACTTTTGTAACATGAAAACAGCACTCGAAAGCAGTGAAATTTTAAATTTCAGGCTATATTCTGTTAACGCTGCCCTGCACGCGTACTCGCTTCGGCGGTGCATAACCTAAAATTGGAACGATCCGGAGAATATTAGCATGGCCCCTATGAAAGGATGACACGAAATTCGTGATGCGTTCCATATTTTTCACCTACTTCGTTTCGCTACAACACATTCTACGTCAATCATTACAATTTACTAGCATTTTTACCCGCCAATACCCGTAGATCTATTCGAGGGTCACTTCTTTTCTCGTCAGGTGGCAATTCTGCTCTCGTACTATCAGTCATCGATGCAGTTTTCAGCCGAGATTAACCCATTACCGCTCCATTTTACAGTCAAAAAACCCTGTTGTCACCTACCTTGTCGTAATCCATCATTGTCCGCCCATCCAACTATGCACATTGCGAGAGCAGAAACTCTTTATATTGCAAAACTCTCTCGACCCAACCTCCTCACATTTTACACGCCAAACATTCTTCTAATGCATAACGTGTAACCAATATCTCGTCCTTCTAGCACAAATTTATTACTTTCTTCGACACGTGTACACATACACAAACCAATCAAACTGCACAATTAAGTCAATTACGTTAGGAAAACGTAGCATTAATCAACAAAACATTTCTACGTGCTCATTAATAACACAAAGTCAAGCCGAAACCTGCTTCATCTAAAAATCACCTACGGTAAGAATCTTCGTCACACCAACTCTGTGATCAAGGGCTAATTGCTTTAGATCATTCTTTCTATCTATCAATTCTTCCTCTTCTCTCTTCTTCTTCTTCATCGTGACTGCATAGAAATTTCGCAGCTGATCTTTCCAGTCAAGTACATGGTAAGCGAGACTACTAGAGGTGAGAACCACATATCTAATTTTGCTCTTCATATATCTGCAATGCTTTTTGAACCGCGCAAGTCAGCTTGCCGTCGTGGTCTGCTAATGTTCGTGGAAGAACGAAACGCGTCAACGTCTGGCTGTAGACTTGCTAAGTTTTCCGACGACTGGTTTAATACAATGGTATTGGTGTATATTTCAAGCTCGCAAATTGGATTTAAAGAATTGTTACCACCACCCGCGCATTCAGTTATGTTTTATTTTTATTGCCTACATATTCATGCTTGTGGCAAAATCTGCAAACATTAAATGCTTGTGACTGCATAAAATTTATGCGAATGAAATTTCCAGTCAAGTACAATGTATGCGGGACAACTAGATATGGAGACTGCATATATAAATTTGCTTTCGAGACAATTGTACCCTTCTTATGTGCAAAAACAAAAAGAAATTTTATCAGATATAAGAAAATTTTCTTTCTCATGGTCTTCTCAAATATCTACTCATGAACATATCTTTATATATAAATTGGAAAGCAAAAACAAGATAGAAATATGTGAAGAAAGAGAGTGTGAAAAATAGAAACCAATCAAATTGCGTGCGTCACATCCAGTTCAAGCTCAATGTTTGTACGTGCTTCTTCTGCTTACATAAATCCGGCTGCAATTTGTTTATCCATAAGGCTTCGTATGTGGCTAGCTCCCTTTTGTTTTTGCATTTAGTAATTACTTTGAATGCAACGTCTGGAGAACATACGTGCGTTGTTTCGATGATGTGTTGCGCAATAGCAGACGTGTATTCACCATTTGATTTAAAACAGGCGTTCAAGTTGCAATGTTCTCTCATTCGAGTATATAACCGTTTTTTTTGTTTTTGCACACAAGAAGGGAACAATGAATTTTATAAAAGCTCGCATTTCAAAAGAATCTTTCAGAAAACTAGATGAACTAGTGACGTTAAAGTGTAGAGCGCAAAGAACGTCATTGTTGAAAAAACATTATTATCAGTGTATTAAACAATTACGGTTCCCAGGTGATTTGGTACGCAGTTTACAAAAGTCAAAACTACGAGTCAACCGAAGAAATCTTACATGGTCGGCGTATTCTAAAATTGAGCAGTTGGAGGAAGATGAAGCAGTGCTACAGGCAAGAATTGGGTGTGTATCTTGTGTATTAGATGAACTAAGTCTTTTTGCAAGAATGAAATTTTTTATGTTTTTGCCGACAGTTATGAGGAAAGATAAAGCAAGAATTTTGAACAAATTGGAAAAAGATGTAAAGCCTGGAGTTTTGTGTGATTTAATACCGACCGATCTTGATAAGCGTGTGCTTAACTTATCAAAAGTGCCAATCGATCAGCTAACAATGGAGGCTCTATCGATGGGCCGAAATTATGGAATACATCCTTCTAATAAATGCGATGTTGATTTTGAGGCAGCATTTGAATTGTTATTTGAACAAACAGCTGACTCTGAGCCTACCAGTATTGATTATAAAAATTGGTTCAAGGCTACACTAGTTGATCAGGCTTCACACTTGAAATCGTCTAAATGTGTAGAGCAGCACACGTTGACAAAGCAGCATCTAAATGCACTTAGAAATATCAGCAGAAATGCAGACATCAAAATACTACGCGTTGATAAAGGAAAGAGCGCAGTTATAATGGACAAATCGGACTACGTACAAAAGATGGAAAACGTGTTAAAGGACAATACAAAATTCACACGTCTAGACGATAAATCAGATGAAATAGACAAGGTGGAGCGCAAAGTAATAAATGAAATTAAGATTTTGACAGATGCCGGTTTTATTGATGAGGCCACTGCACAGAAGCTCAAGCCAGTTGGATCATCTACACCAATAATGTACGGATTACCAAAAACACACAAAAGAGGTTGTCCTATGAGGCCAATTTTATCAATGGTAAATTCTCCGTTTCATGCACTAGCTAAATGGCTAGTTCGTTTACTTGAACCATTACGTAAACTACTAGGTAATCATTCGGTTGCCGATTCGTTTGAGTTTGTAAACAAAATTCAAGATATAAATGTTAAAAACAAGATTATGGTATCTTTTGATGTTACGTCTTTGTTTACAAATGTTCCAATTGATGAAACCATTGACATTATAGTCAAAGCGGTAGAACACGATATATTACCATCGCCGGTGCCAGGTCAAACTCTACGCAAGCTTATCTTATTATGCACGAAAGACGTACGATTTCGTTTTAATGGAAACATCTACAAACAGACTGATGGTGTCGCAATGGGAAGCCCCTTATCTCCAGTGTTGGCTGAGATTTTTCTAGGGCACCTAGAAAATACATCATTAAAGAGTGACATAAGTAAATGTGCTCAATATATACGGTACGTGGATGATATATTTCTTGTACTTAAGAACAGGTCGCAATCACGAACATTGCTTCAAAGTTTCAACAAAGCACATAAGAATATCGGTTTCACGTCAGAGCACGAGAAAGATGACTGTCTGCCTTTCCTAGATGTACTATTAAAGAAAGAAACTAATGGTAAATTAAACAGAACAATTTGCCATAAGCCAACATGGTCTGCACAGTATTTGCATTACAGCAGTTTTGTACCATTTCAATATAAATTATCAACAGTTCGTGGTTGCTTTTCAAGAATTGACAGGTTGGTTAGTCAAGATTCTAGAGAAAATGAATATAATAAAGCAATTAACGATTTAATGTCTAATGGCTATCCCAGACAATTAATTGAATCAATTATTAAAAGGGGAGTTAACTAGAAACAGACGTATTATGGGCCAGAAAAGAAAACAGTCTACTTGAACATCCCATTTAAGGGGGATGCAGTTTCCCGAATGGCACAAAAGAAAGTTGAAGCAGCATTGACACGCACATTTAATGCAGCCAACTACGAGTGTTATTTAGGGTAACACACTTGCCTTTACCAGCAATCAAAGAGAAACAGCCGTTAATGTCGATATAAAAAAATATTTACCAATATACATGTGCAAGTTGTCGATCAACTTACGTAGGCCGATCGACCAGACGGTTAATTACTCGAATGAGGGAACATTGCAACTTGAACGTCTGTTTTAAATCAAATGGTGAATACACGTCTGCTATTGCGCAACACATCATCGAAACATCGCACGTATGTTCTCCAGACGTAGCATTCAAAGTAATTACTAAACGTAAAAACAAAAGAGAGCTAGCCACATACGAAACCTTATGGATAAACAAATTGCAGCCGGATTTATGTAAGCAGAAGAAGCGCGTACAAGCATTGAGCTTGAACTGGAGGTGACGCACGCAATTTGATTGGTTTCTATTTTCCACACTCTAAGGCGTTCAAATATTTATCATCTTGTTTTGCTTTCCAATTTATATATAAAGATATGTTCATGAGTAGATATTTGAGAAGCACTAAGAGAAAGAAAATTTCTATATCTGATAAAATTTCTTTTTGTTTTTGCACACAAGAAGAGAACAATGAATAATCGTTTGTTATAAACAAAGGTTGTCGGAAAAAACGGAACCTATCAACAAACACATAACGAAAGTAACAATACAGATTTGAGACTTCCAACCATTTATTATACTAAATAAGACAGGGTCCAATTCTTTAGTCATTGGAAATATTAAATGTACACTACCAGACACAGGCAAGTCAAGACAATTGCCAAATATTCAAAGTATGTAAATGAGATATAATTGTTTCAGCTGTGATATAAATTTGGTCATAGTCTGTATAATTTGTCAGACCTTAGTTAGGGTTACACATTGCTGAAGATGTCTCGCGAAATAATAAAATTGTTATTGAATATTCAAAAGAAATTTAAATTTAATGATAAGAAAAATAGCTATTTCTTTATCCAAGTGATCATTATAATAATATTATATATATATATATATATATATATATATATATATATATATATATATATATATATATATAAAGAGAGAGAAAGAGAATTTTGAACGCAATAAATGTTATTAAATATATAAATATACGCAGCATTTTTCAGAATACAATATACTAATGTGACGAAAAATTTCAAAATTAAATAGAAGGACAAAATAAAAAATAAAAATATATACCAATAGATGGAAATAGGATTGGTTGTCTACATGAATTTCTACACTTTGTCTTCTCAATATTTTTAAGACTACATGTTAAATTTTTGTCTTGCTACATTCTTAGACAATATAGAAGCAAGCAGTAAATTTGTCAGTCCGTATGTCATGTTGTGCAACATATAAGATTGGCGTTTGCATAAATATCGTATATCTCATTTATACAAAAATATATTCCCTTTAGTTGTTTGAGCATGCCAGGTTAAATTTTTTTTATTAACTAATTACTAATCGTAATTTTCTATAATTAAAGCATATATTTATAAATCGGCTTT
The DNA here is from genome assembly GCA_029291075.1 of Eudiplozoon nipponicum. NCBI lineage: Eukaryota > Metazoa > Platyhelminthes > Monogenea > Mazocraeidea > Diplozoidae > Eudiplozoon > Eudiplozoon nipponicum. Next base: position 6,627 of record JAQBSW010000825.1, on the reverse strand, counting down.
TTTACACAGTTGTTTATTTTTCATGAGAAAAAAATCATTCATATATTTTATTAGCTCAAGAAAGTACAAATAGAACGTCGTCAATTTTATTTTATGATTATATATATATATATATTTCTAATTAGGAAGAAAAAACACATTAATAACAAAGTGGATAAAGACCATTTATTTCGTGAATACTAATCATCGCTCTACACTCATACATTTACATAAAGACTATCTTTACATCTTTATATTTACATAAATAAAATCTTTAAATTAAGTTTGCGAGCTTGAAGTTAACACCAATTCCATTGTATTTATCATTATTATCAAGGTTACGGTCTTGATATAAGCACCTGACTCATTAATTAATTAAATATGTCAGTAAAAACTAAGAATTGTATAGTGTAGAAAAGGCAATTCATCCAGTAGACCGATTTCGTCCTTATTGTATCTAACCAGTCGTCGATCGGCATAACAAGACTACCACCATCCACTAACGCACTGACGCGTTTCGACCTTCCATGATCATCATCAGAGTACAACAGCAAACTGACCATCGCGGATCAAACCACATTGCATAAACATATTGGAAGCAAAATTAGATATGCGGCTCTTACCTCTTGTAGACTTGAATACATTGTATGTGCCTGGAAATGTCAGCTGCCCAATTTCTATGCAGTCACGAGCATAAACGTTTTGTAGTTTTCGCAACACTCTTATATATAGATTAATAGCTAATTAACATATTAGATTAGGTTGTATCTGTTTTAACAGTTTAGAGTTGAGTAAATAATCCTATTTAATTCAGTCTTCGAACAATATAACAAAATCCACGGTTATGGTCAGACTGACGCGTTTTGATTTTCATGATTATCATTTGAGTAGCGACGGAAAACCGACTAGCGAGGGATTCATTTTTCCTTTTCATATATGTAATGTGGTTTGATCCTCGCTAGCTTCAGTTTGCTGTCGTACTCTGATGATGACTGCGAAGGTCGAAACGCGTCAGTGCTTTGCGGCTAATGGTAGTTGTGTTATGTTGTTCGACGACTGGTTAACTACAATTGGATTGGTGTTTACTTCAAGCTCGCCAACTTGATTTAAAGAATTGTTACCACCACCAGCGCAATCAATTATTGTTTAATAAACATTACCTTTTTCATATAAAATTATGTAACTAGTCATTGCTCATCGAATATATTAATTTATTTATATACTTGAATATTTCAATGTTATTCGTGTGCCCATGGTCAATTAATGGGTTCATTAGATTATATCGTATATTAATTGATTAAACCAAACATTCCTATTAATAATTAAAGTGCCATTATCATGATAAAAGGCATGCTCATCAGTGCACATTATTTAATATTATTTAAATTCTGCGACTTATTAATAAAACAATGTAATCGTGCCACTGTATTTTTCATTAAACGAACTTGGATTGGTTATGCCATATTCGAGATGGAGAGTATTAAAATCTAGTTAAACGGCCGTCTATGCGTAAGACGACTTGTTTAATCGGGTGCATATACAGTAGTTCAACCTGAACCTAACATCTTTATATGTGCTAATCTCATAAATTTTCCCCAGAAAACATTGTTTTGTGACAGAAACGCTTAGAAATGGGTTTAAAACTTGTCGATGTGGTACTTTGGAATATTTATGGTTTGGTAATTGGTGCACTTCAACTCGGAAACGGAGTAGCACCAGTCCCGAAAGCAGAAAAAAGGAGTTCTTGAATTCTCTTCCGTAAAATCGTTGTCTTTGACGTCATCCGATTGGGTGAACACACACCGATTAGCCAATACCAGATGAATTATCAACTTCCCGAATTCACGATTGTAGTATTCTATGAGAGGGTGTGCAACAAACGCGTCAAAATACCACAATTTCATTTTCTATGACAAAAGTGTAACATGATCTGAAGAAGTCACGGAGGCCTGTACCATTTAAAAAGACTGTCTTCAGAAAATGTTTTATCGAAGTTACTGGCAACATATTTATGCCGAGAGGTTTCCAATCTAGATACCTTATATGGCATTTACTCATTATACATTGTGAAAACTGTTTTTCCTAGATTGACGACGTCTGATAACATTGTTTCAAATAAATTAATAGTTCTGTTTTTGCTAAGACTTTTCACGATGCTCGTTTTCGTGTGCTATGTAGTCTGGGTCCCCAGTTTGTCCAACATCCTAGTGTCTTATTTAAAGATATATTATTGGAACTTTGTAAATTTCTGACCAATTTCGATATGGTGTATGTCGTTGTCCAGAGCAGTTATATTTAACACTGATTTAATTTATTATTCCCGCTATTAGAATAAGAAATTTGTTGGTATAATTTTTAATAATGAGGTAAAACCGTTGGTTATGTTCAAAAACGTGTTATTTCGAAACTTTTCGATGTAAATATGTAATACCCGGCATTAGAGAGCAGTTGCGACAAAAATACTAGACCTCTTTATAATTTATTGATCTATCTTTAGTCGCAAACGGAATTTTATAGTCCGAGTTTAATACGAGAGTGAAATTAACTCATTATCTTGCAAGTCATCCCCAATATCTTTTACTTCGTGCAAAATTTGCAGTTTTCAGTTAAATGCCACATTTTTTCCCTTCGTTCTCCAAGATGGATCCTATTCGTTACTGTCCTTATATATATATATATATATATATATATATATATGCATATATATATATATTTGTGTGTGTAGCTATACATACTTGTAGAAAACGAGCATCTTCGCTTTTTATTAAACAGTGTGATTGGTTTGTTGCACGTTTACTAATCCATTAACATTTCGCTTGATCTCATCAGAAACTCATATTCGGAAATGCTTTTCAAGACGAAAATAAAATTAATATCGCAATTTTTTAACTATTTATAAAAATAATGTGTTATGTCTTAAGTTTAATTGTCTGACTCAAGTTCACTTTCCGTTAAATGTGAGTTTTCTGCGTGCATTTATTTTTCACTTACAAAGAATTAGATAACGGATTATTTGTGTTATAAAACTAACTTAAATAAAATTCTATCGCCACTATTTTGTTCAATATACTTTGAATATGCAACTGTTCATCATTTTCGCATACCAATTTTATCAGACATTTTGCCTGGCTGACTACCGTACCAATTTAACCAGATGTTATTTACATGGATACAGCGCTATCTGCATTGTCTTAAGCATTTAATAGTTTGCTACATTCGTTTATTCAACGTTTGATTCCCGATATGCAAGTATTAGACTGTTTCAGTTTTTTTCCAATACGCTTCAGGAATAAATCATTACATATTCTTCCGTAAATAGTTTTCTAAAACTGTCTTCACTATACAATTAAATGAGCATTGAGTAAGCGTTCGGTGATAACAATTACAGCAATCAAAGTTGCGATTTTATATAAACACCTAACCCTTTTATTTACAAACATTTGTCAGTTTAAATTAAGCGTTGTATAGAGTTGAAAAGGCAATTCATCCAGTTGACCTGTTTTTTCCTTATTGGGAACTCATCATGTACTGGCCAGAATTTGCCGCGGACCGGGTTCGCACCTAAGCACGGTCGCTTCGAAAATTGGTTCTCCAACCACTAAACAATCCTGACGCATACTAGACACAATTTTCAGTTTTATACTAACTTATGTTACTTGGTTAGCCTTTCCTTTAGTTGGATCCTATATGGAATACCTCTATAACTAAAGTTCCAATTAATCACCCAAAATCTGTCATTGAAGTGCAAAAGCACGCTAACTGGGGACGTTGTTTAAAATTTTACATTTATATAATTAAATATCAGCAGTTGCGCGGGCGGTAATAACAATTACTATGATCAAGGTTGCGATATGACTCATTTATTTACAAAAAATATTCAGTATGAAATAATATAATAAGATAAAAAAACATTGATTGCGCATTTGGTGATAATAATTCTTTAAATAAACACAAATCGCATTGATCAAAGACTAGTTGAATACAGTTCGATCTGTAATTCCTTGGAGCTCGCAAAACTTGATTTAAAGAAAATTATAAACTAATGCTCGCTTAATTATATAAATATTCAATTTAATACCACGTTCCCACGTCGCAGGCGTCTGTTCTATAATTAAAGATTTGGGGTGGTTATTTGGAAATTTAGGTCTAAATGTGTGCCATATATGATCTACCTATAGGAAAGTATAGTTAGTGAATAACAAAACATTGAGTCTAGTATGTGACCAGGTGGTTCAGTGGTTGGTGCACTAGATTCTGGAGGTATGCCCAAGTTCGAGCCCGGTCCGTGGCAAATACTGGCCAGTATACAATGAGTTCCCAATAACTACTAAACCGGTCTACTGGATAAATTGCATTTTTCTACACTATACAATGCTTAGTTTATACTGAAAAATATTTGTACATAAAATGGTCAGGTGTTTCTTTCAAGAACTTAACCGTGAATATAGGAATTGTCTTCATCCTATTTGTCGCCACTATTTAAAAAAATTACAATCTAATGCCTTTTTGATAAAACTTTGTTTTCCCGGCCGTCTATTCTTTTACTGTCATACTTTTTATTGCGCCGTTGTTGCTATCGGCACATCGGCTGGTTAAAACTTTTTTTTTTATTTTACGCAGGTATTTTCCCTTAGATATAATGTGTTGATAATTTCGCACATTAAAATTTTGGTGATTTAGAAAGCAAATATTATTTTACATTTCGTTTTTACATTTACTTTAAAGACATTTAAAGTCGAATAAAATGAAAATTGCACATAGTCCGCTTGAACAGGATTTCGTTTTTAAATCTTTATTGCTGAAGTTAACTAGAGTAAGTGTCGACACGTTTGAGCCAAGAAATCGTTTCTGTGGAAATTAATGATCCGTTGTCAATATGTTAAGTATCGCAGGTTGCATGAAATTCTGAGTTGATTTAGTGGTACGATTTAGTTCTACTTCTACTTTGGTCTTACATTGAAACCATGTCGACTTTACAGCCTGGTATGTAATAAGAATGCAGTTTCCTGAATTTTTATCGCATTTAACAAAGGATACTTGTGGGATGGCTAATTTCATATACTCAAACTTTTATTACCTGATATGAATGTAGCACATTAAAATTTTGGTGCTTTAGAAAACGAACATTAGTTTACATTTCTTTTATACATTTACTTGAAAGAAATTACAAATAGAATAAATTAAAATTGCACATAATCCCGTTTAGAAACAGGTTTCCTTTTATATATATATATATATATATATATATATATATATATATATATATATATATATATATATATATATATATATATATATATATATAAGTTAACTAGAACATGTGTCGACACGTTTGAGCCAAACAATCGTTTCTGCGTAATCTAATGATCTGTTTTCAATACGTTAGGTATCGGAGGTTGCATGAAATTCTAAGTTGAGTATAAATTTATTTTAATTATATTCTGCTTCCTAATTTAGTCTTACATTCATAAACCCTGTCCGACTTTACAGCCTGGTATGTAATAAGAATGCAGTTTCACAATTTTATCGCATTTAACAAGAATGCTTGCACGTTAGCTATTCTTCATATACACAAAACTTTTATAACCCGATATGAATTTAAATAAAACGTTGAAAAATACGTAGTAGCGTTTTCGCTTCATTCTCTCAACTCTTTTTACGGAAGACGTATAGAAAAAATAAGTTATGTTCATATAAAAAATTATTCAACAATAGAAATTTACAAATCTGTTTAGTATAACCTACTAGTCATTTGATTAAAAATTTTTAAAATGTTCATCTGTGGTGACGTTTGACTCATCTTTAGGCTTTTCATACATAAAATTCTCAAAATATAATTTTACACTATTAAAGATTCTAATGAATTTATTTATTGATAAAAAATGGTATTTAAACGAAATGTCGCCGAAAAAGCAGAACACTGGCCAAAAATTTTGAGATGAACATAATTTTAGTATAACGGTCTTTATAGAAACCCAAAAAAAGCAAGCACGTGCGACATCAATTTATTCTTTTCTGAGCTGTCTTAATGCTGCAAGTTAAAATTTAATCGAAAATTACATAAAATGAGTTGATTGAACGTTGCCCAGGGATTATTAAATCTATTAATACATGGTAAATTTTCAAATTGACGCCATTTATATCACTTTAGAGGGTAAACAGGCTCAGATCACCATCTGTAAACCAATCCCGAGAAGGTTTCATTTCCCATGTTTATACTGGCCTATCACTGTGTCCAGATTTAATCTTCCACTTTAATTGAAAGCCACAGGCAAACTATGTGTACGGTGGATTAATTGAAAATTCTAACGTAATTTATTTCTAATTCAACTTGGATTATGCTCATTAGATTGATCGTTCATTCCCTTGTCTACTAATTAAACTTACCGAATCTTGAATATTTTGAAACCAAAAATAATAGTGTAGAAGTGCAACTTTACTGAGTGTCAGGTTGGATATATCAGTGTATATTAGTTCAGATGGCTGGCTGACTGAGTTACAGATTGATAGATTTTCTTCGCGTAAAATTTATTGTTTTTAGTCTAGCACCCATTGTTTCATTGATTGTCTAGTAATTCTTTTCTACATGTATACATTGTGCGTGTTTACTGATTGAAGTTAAAAAGAAACTATTTGGCTACATTTGTA